>JAWNNU010000018.1:0-18530 GCA_035044585.1 Scaptomyza polygonia
TAACATACGGAGGATCACTATCCCCCTCTAACACTTTCCCCCTCTAACACTTTCTCTCTTTAACACTTTCTCCCTCTAACACTTTCAAATCTTTGTCTACAAGTATCAATACTCTTGTTAAGAATCTATGTATTGACCTTGATGCTGCTGCTGCGAAAGAAAATTCCCATACTTTGCTCACTGACCCTTACGATCACGAAATTCGTTGTTTATGGCTTGCTTGCGGGTGTGCAAAACAACGCACATCAAACAGGCACTCACTAGACTCTATCCTTGTTTTCTTTGCTCACTGATTCTTACTATCATAAAAATTCATTTTTTATACTCGATACCGAAGGTAAAGAGTATATTGGGTTTGTGCAATGTCCGTCATGGTGTCTGTCCGTCTGTCCGTCTGTATGTTCGCAACTTTTTTCCACACCCTTCAAGTTAGAGACTTCAAACTTTGCAAACCCCTTTATCTATGGCATAGTAAATTAAAGTGTCAAGATTGGAGTTCTACGATAACTAGGGGGCTGGCAAATCGATAAACTCGATAACGCAAAATCGATAGATCCAGCTATTTCGCAAGCCCTTACAGCTAGAACTACCAAATTTGGGGAGAAAATAGCTACTAACAATCCCCAAAAAACTGCATCAAAAATTATGGAGCCACGCCCACCCATTCCGCCCCCAGCCCCCCGCAGTTTAACACTAAAAATGCCTATATCTTCTACAGTTTTCGAGCTAGACCCACCAAATTTGGTGCCAAGATAGGTGTTGACGATCTCCAACCAAATTCATAAAAACTTTGGATGCCAATTCCATCTATACTGCCCTATCCGCCCTCAACCACCCCAACGCTTCGCTAAAAACGGTAGTGCGTGTATCTTCCATAGTGTTTGAGCTAGAGTCACAAAATTTGGTAGGTAGATAACTGGTAACGATCCCCCAAAAACTGCATCAAAGTTTTGGAGCCCCACCCACCATTCCGCCCCCAGCACCCCCGTAGTTTAAAAACAGAAATGCTTATATCTTGTACAGTTTTTGAGTTAGAGCCACCAAATTTTGTGCCAAAATAGGTAATTATAACCCCCAAAAAAATTTGTAAAAACTTTGGATACCACGCCAATCCATACTGCCCAAGCTGCCCCAAACCAACCTATGCTTCACTAAAAACGGGAATGCGTGTATTTTCCAAAGCGTTAGGGCTAGAGTCACCAAATTTGGTAGGAAAATAGCTATTAATGATCGTCAAAAAACTGCATCAAAGTTTTGGAGCCACGCCCCCCCGTTCCCCAGCCCCTTGCATTTTGAAATCAAAAACGCTTATATTTTCCACATTTTTTTTGAGCTAGAGACGCCAAATTTGATGCCAAGATTGGTGATGATGAAACCCAAAAATTTTGGATGGCGGCCCCACCCATACCGCCCCCAGCCCCCCCTTCACCATATTCTACTAACTTTGAGCTAGAGTCACCAAATTTGGTATGAAGATAGAAATTAACATCATAAATAGATCTACAGCAAAACTTTGGACGCCACGCCCCCCATACCAGCCCCCAGCCCCCTTCCACCATATTCTACTAACTTTGAGCTAGAGTCACCAAATTTGGTATGAGGATAGCAATTAACATCTTAAATAGATCTGCAGCTAAACTTTGGACGCCACGCCCCCCATACCAGCCCCCAGACCCCAGCCCCCCTTCCACCATATTCTACTAAGTTTGAGATAAAGTCTCCAAATTCGGTTTGAGGATAGCTATTGACATGATACATAGATTTGTAGCAAAAATTTTGATGCCACGCCCCCATACCGCCCCAGCCCCTACCTTTAACAAACTTTGATCTAGAGTCACCAAATTTGGAAGGAAGATAGATTTTTGGCATCCCCATCTGCACCAGACAATCGTTGAGGCAGCGTACACCCCTGCCGTATCCACACACCATTGCAATCAGCTCTCTTTTAATCTGTTTTACTACTGGTATCGAGTATACCGCAGTCGGGTGCGGTCGACTGCAACGTTTCTACTTGTTATTGCATGCAGGTGTGCTTTGTAAAGCATATTAACAGGCACACAATTGTCTCTAACAATTCTTAGTAAAATAGCCAAAACAGATCCTTTGAGCACCGATTCTCACAAATCCTGGTGTGCTTGTTGCTGCTATTGTTAATAACAATGCGAGATGGGAATGTTTTCTCTTTTGACTATGATGTACTAACCCTCCTTTGACTTTGATGCACTTACAGGTGTCCATCTGAACGCTGTAAGATTTTGATCTAACAAAATTATCAATCCTTTGTTCTCAACCCTCCTTTGACTTTGATGCACTTACAGGTGTCCATCTGAACGCTGTAAGATTTTGATCTGACAAAATTATCAATCCTTTGTTCTCAACCCTCCTTTGACTTTGATACACTTGCCGGTTCTACACCAATCAACCCCTAATTTGACTTTGATGCACTCACAGGTGACCACGCTTGATCTGATGAAATTCTCAATCCTTTGTTCTCCACTCCTGGTATTTTTTAAAAGGGTCAAAAAACCAGCGGGGGGTAATAAAAGGGTCAAAAAAAAATCAGCGGGGGGTAATTAACCTGTCAAAATTAATGGGTTTTTTGAGTGGGTTAGAACCGGCAATCTTCTACTACTCATTTTACTGGTAAAATATGCTCGAAAATATTTCTTAACTTTGACCTTGATTATCTAAGCACCACGGATACCTGGCAATCTTGACGAGCCATCATTTTAAAGCTTGAGAAGTTTTCTATCAAAAGTAGCGCCATTTGAGATTTTTTGTTGCAAAAATCATAAGTTTTGAACCAAATGAGATAATCGATCAATTTTAAAGGCATATGATAGATAATTAATTAACCTAGAATATGAGTTTTACGATTTTTTAGAGCCTATTAAAAAGTAATCAAAGTTGAAACTTGTTGAAAAATCAATTTTATGAGAAGGAAAATAAATATTTTTTAAAATTTTTTTTTTTCATTTTTTGTTTGACATTTATAGTTTAAAACTAATGATTATTATTATATTTATCTTTGGGGTGAATACACTGCGACCAGATATATCTATTGTGCCCCGTTCTTGGCCTATAGCTTTTCCATCAGACCCAGGTCTTGCATGAAGGCAAGTATTTTTGTTGGGTCAGTGGTTTCTAAATCGCTAAGCTGCACAATGTGTCTTCCTAGAAAACAGCTTATTTTCTTTACTTAGGCTGCACATTCTGCTCCCAGAGTGTCTAGCTTGGTTCGTACCTCAAGAACTACCTTTGACCTAATTTTAGTCTTACTAAGTGCCATTATAGCTTCTCGGCTATCGGATAAAATGGCTATATCTCTATTCCGATAGTTGCACTTTAAATTAAAGTCCACACACCTCCGCTTAGAATATGCTGTTGTGCATACCTAGGGCCTCATGGTAAATTAGCCGAGGGCCCACCACACCAAGACCGGAGCCTTGTTGTGTTAGGGACCCATCAGTGTACCATTTAATAGTGTGCGGCTTCATGTTGTGGACCTCTTCTAGAAATGTCCATTCCTTTTTGTTGCACAGGTTAACTCGAAACTTATGCGCGAACATATGTTCGGCTTTCATTTCGTCCCTTGGCTGTGCCAGTAGGCGAAGTTCACCCGATAGCATATCTGCCTCTACTCGGCTTAGAATATGTCCTCTCCCAACACCTTCAACGGACATTCTTAAAAGGGTTGCCTTCTGTTGTAGCCTAATTTATGATAGAGTGGTGTTATCTCGAACAGAACCTCAAGAGCTGATGTGGGACAGGTCCTCATTGCTCCCGTGATTCATACACATGCCATTCTCTCTAGCTTTTGAAGCTTTTTCTGCACAGTGATTTGCTGTGCTTTATCCCCCCATGCAATCACTCCGTACGTGAGCATGGGCCTTACTACCATAAGGTATAGCCATCTTATTATCTTTAGCGATGTTCCCCATGACTTCCCGGCTATGCTACGATACGTATACAGCGCTCTGCAGCACTCCGCAACCGTATTCTGAACATGGGTGCCAAAGTTTAATTTACTGTCAAAATTGACCCCAGTGGGTGGCGTCAGCGTACTGCTGAAACGTTTGGGGGCTGGTCTCTGTGCCTGGCTCGCCAAATCCCTCCCTGCCATTGCCCTGCGCAGTGCCTCAGCTGGGGGAAGTCCCTGCTGAAGGTACCAAAAGTACCATTTGGTCTTTGCGCCGTTCAGTTTTTTCCGGTTTGGGTTATCCAAACCGCCCGGCTCTCCCAATTTTGGCATCTGCGCCATGTCGCCGAACTGCGTTTAGATTCGGTCGCATCGGCTGGGATAGTCCAGCCTTGCTTCCGCCTCCTCGTGCACCTGGGACACGGTGACGTGGGGTTTTCCTCGTCGCTTGTGCGCGCACTGTGTTTGCGGCCTACTTCGTTGTTGCCGTGGGGGCATTCCCACGTTTGAGGGCCGCTCACCTTGAAGCAAGCGGTCCTCAAAGTGCCTCGCGGCACTGGCAGCAGGAATATCCTGCTGCACTTTAAATTCTTGTTTTTGTTTCCTTTCCACGTTATTTCCAAGAGTTGCAGAGAAATAAGAGGTCCACGGGCAGAGATCTGCAGTACCCGGGTAAGGCTGAATAGAACAGGCGGTCACCATCTGCCTGAGCTCACCGTAAGCGACTGGGCTAGTCTTTAATCCGGGCCCCCAACCAAGGTGACTCTCGGCACGGTTCGAGTAACACCTTAGTCCAGCCCGGAGTGAGATGTCTTGCCGGTACGGTGAACGGTACCGCACTCGCTGTTTGTCCGGGACTGCTTATTTGCAAGGATTCTCGCTTATTCGCAGCTAACCTCATAGAGAGGCCGTTCGCTATCCGGAACCCGCGACCCGCCTCGTGGCCTCAGCTTAGCCTCCTCCGAACTATCCCACAAGTTCTTTAGACCAGGCTAACTAATGATAAAAATATTAAAAAAAAAAAAAGTCAACGGTCTGTGCTTTCGGCTTGACCTACGGGCTGTGTCCCTAACACGGCCGCTAAAATTTTACGTAGAATACGTTACATATCAAATTTATCAAACAAAAAGACGTAATTACAAATTAAATTAGGTTGAGTTAAGCCGACTGACCCTCCCAGTTGGGTGTCACACATATACAGCAAAGGGGCCTTAGTTGAGTCGGTGGTTGGAGATGGTTGGGACTTTCTCAGTGTGAGGTCCTGTGGAGTGTGTGTGCTTCGAGCAAACGCTAGAAGCCTTTTGGGTTCCTGCTTGCTGGCTTTTTCAAGTGTAGCTAGAAACGGAATCCTGAAGTGGTGTAGTCGTTGTGCTGCCAGTGCGGGGCAGCTACAAAGGTGGTGCTCAAGCGTTTCCTTCACACCGAGATCCTTGCATTTCCTGCAATCGTCGTTGTCTGTTATGCCAAATTTTTTCGAGTGTATTGCGACTAGGCAATGGACTGTCATGAGACCCACAAGCCTTCGGCAGTCATGCCTTTTAAGTTCAAGAATGTATTGCGTTAGTTTTTCGTCGTATGTTTTGGACATTATTTTCGAGATTTTGCAGTTAGAGGTGTTCGTCAACCTCAGTGCTGCTAAATCCCGTGCCTTATTTTCCATTTAGGAATGTAGCGTTCCCAGGGAGATTGGAACTTCCGCAGTGTGACTGTTAAGTCCCATTGCACCTTGCTTGGCTAGAGTATCTGCCAACTCATTTCCTTCGAAGCTCCGATGGCTTGAAGTCCAGTAGATGCGCACTTTTTTAGAGGAATATCTCTGCTTGGAAAATGCTACAGTGGTGTGAGAGTTTGTAAAACAGGCTCATGGGTGGTTCGGCGCAGTACACTGCTGCTCCGACCCCCCTTATTTTTGAGCCATCTAAATAGATGTTAATGGCAGCCTGCTCCATTCCTGAGGGTCATATAGTCTAATTCGACTATGGTCTCCCTTCCAATTGTACTATGCCCGTATTTGTGCACCGACATCTTGCCTAGCGTGCAGATACTTTGTGCAGTCTGTTTTGCTGTTAGGCGTGCCTGAATGTCCACGGGGTAGACGTTCAGAATGGTCTGTAGTGCTATTGTTGGTGGGTCCTCAGCGCCCTTGTGATGGCGTACCTCATTAATAGTGAGATCTCGCTCGCATTCTGTGAGCCGAGCCCTGATCTTAAGGGCTGCCTTATATTGGGCTTTGGCTCGCATGCCTTCCTTTGACCTTTTGAGCCCGACCCTACTGGTACTCTTTGGCTCCGGAAGACATGTGTCGTCGGCCTCTGTCGTTGACCCTAAATGCGATTCGCAATCCGAGTTTCCATGGACTGCGGTATCGCGCCACATTTTGGGATTGTGGGGTTGTGTGGCAGTATCTTTACAACTGTCCTGGCCTGCTCCAACCAGTACGGAGGGTGGATTGCTGGCGACACGCAGAGAGGATTTCGTAAGTATTATATGACAAGTAAAAATGATATAGAAGTATTTTCTTCTCACACTCTTTTCGTTTTACTCTCAAACTTTGTTCGTTAAATATATGCACTTTTTGGGATTCATTTTATTATATATTTATTCTTTTCTGTATTATGGTAGCGACTGTTTTGCACTGGTTTATTTTTTGTGTCACTTATGTATGCCAACATTATTTTACCTAAGAGCTGAATAGAACTCGCTATCGAAAATTGGGTCCGACAATTTATACCTAAACAAATATTTATTCTTTTTTATGTTTGCAAATCTTTATCTTTTTCGCAATAAAAGTTGCACATAGAGGTAAATTTCACTAAACTTAGCTCTTTAAAACTTACTTACGTATTTAATTATGTATTGTTATGCTCTGTTTTTTTTTTAACTTTTCACAAACACAACAGAGACGCACCAATATCACCACACAAGTGCAATCATATTTTTATACTCGATACCGAAGGTAAAGAGTATATTGGGTTTGTGCAATGTCCGTCATGGTGTCTGTCCGTCTGACCGTCTGTCCGTCTGTATGAACGCAACTTTTTTCCACACCCTTCAAGTTAGAGACTTCAAACTTTGCAAACCCCTTTATCTATGGCATAGTAAATTAAAGTGTCAAGATTGGAGTTCTACGATAACTAGGGGGCTGGCAAATCGATAAACTCGATAACGCAAAATCGATAGATCCAGCTATTTCGCAAGCCCTTACAGCTAGAACTACCAAATTTGGGGAGAAAATAGCTACTAACAATCCTCAAAAAACTGCATCAAAAATTATGGAGCCACGCCCACCCATTCCGCCCCCAGCCCCCCCGCAGTTTAACACTAAAAATGCCTATATCTTCTACAGTTTTCGAGCTAGACCCACCAAATTTGGTACCAAGATAGGTGTTGACGATCTCCAACCAAATTCATAAAAACTTTGGATGCCACGCCCATCTATACTGCCCTATCCGCCCTCAACCACCCCAACGCTTCGCTAAAAACGGTAGTGCGTGTATCTTCCATAGTGTTTGAGCTAGAGTCACAAAATTTGGTAGGTAGATAACTGAAAACGACCCCCCAAAAACTGCATCAAAGTTTTGGAGCCCCACCCACCATTCCGCCCCCAGCACCCCCGTAGTTTAAAAACAGAAATGCTTATATCTTTTACAGTTTTTGAGTTAGAGCCACCAAATTTTGTGCCAAAATAGGTAATTATAACCCACAAAAAAAATTTATAAAAACTTTGGATACCACGCCAATCCATACTGCCCAAGCTGCCCCAAACCGCCCCAATGCTTCACTAAAAACGGGAATGCGTGTATTTTCCAAAGCGTTAAGGCTAGAGTCACCAAATTTGGTAGGAAAATAGCTATTAATGATCGTCAAAAAACTGCATCAAAGTTTTGGAGCCACGCCCCCCCGTTCCCCAGCCCCCTGCATTTTGAAATCAAAAACGCTTATATTTTCCACATTTTTTTTGAGCTAGAGACGCCAAATTTGATGCCAAGATTGGTGATGATGAAACCCAAAAATTGTGGATGGCGGCCCCATCATACCGCCCCCAGCCCCCCCTTCACCATATTCTACTAACTTTGAGCTAGAGTCACCAAATTTGGTATGAAGATAGCAATTAACATCATAAATAGATCTACAGCAAAACTTTGGACGCCACGCCCCCCATACCAGCCCCCAGCCCCCCTTCCACCATATTCTACTAACTTTGAGCTAGAGTCACCAAATTTGGTATGAGGATAGCAATTAACATCTTAAATAGATCTGCAGCTAAACTTTGGACGCCACGCCCCCCATACCAGCCCCCAGACCCCAGCCCCCCTTCCACCATATTCTACTAAGTTTGAGATAAAGTCTCCAAATTCGGTTTGAGGATAGCTATTGACATGATACATAGATCTGTAGCAAAAATTTTGATGCCACGCCCCCATACCGCCCCAGCCCCTACCTTTAACAAACTTTGATCTAGAGTCACCAAATTTGGAAGGAAGATAGATTTTTGGCATCCCCATCTGCACCAGACAATCGTTGAGGCAGCGTACACCCCTGCCGTATCCACACACCATTGCAATCAGCTCTCTTTTAATCTGTTTTACTACTGGTATCGAGTATACCGCAGTCGGGTGCGGTCGACTGCAACGTTTCTACTTGTTATTTTTTTTTCATTAAGTGAGACCACTCTTGCGTGCGGTTGACAATCAATTGACGTAACTGTCATCCAAAGAGCCATTCTCTTTATCCACACTTATCCTTTTTATAGCACTCTGATAAAGTTATAAATAAATTTTTTACAAAAACGTGCTATTCCCACTGAAAAGTCAAATGCAAATTCTATCTACTGTGCAAATTTCCGAACTAAATTTAGAAATTTACTTTCATGTTATAGCTGATGATTTTTTAAAAAATGACATAATAGTTGGTCAAGAAATATTTCAGTTTGGTTTCGGAGTAATGATGGAAATACAAAAATTTAGTATTTAAAAATTGTAAATTATGAATGCTGTACCTAATGATAACGCTGCCAACATAATGAAAGACACAATTGATGCAAACACCGGTTTATGTATTAGTGATATGTGTAAATTGAATAACATGTTAGAAAAGTATTCTGACTTCTTTATTGACGGCATACCAAAAAAGGCTCATAGCAACAGGATCTTTGGAGATCCGTTTGCTAGACAAAAACAAAGTGGTTCAACGGAAACCATATCGTGTTAGTGAGAGTGAGAAATTAATAGTCCGAGATAAGATACGGCAAATGATTGAGGCCAATGCTATCCGTCTGAGTAGTTCACCTTTTGCCAGCCCAATGTTGTTGGTAAAGAATAAAGATGGTAGCGATACAATGTGCATAGACTTTCCTGAACTTAATGCAAATAATATCTCTGTCAAATACCCCTTGCCGTAGATATCCCATAAGATCGATCGTCTTAGAGGTGCAAAATATTTTTCTAGTCTAGATATGGCCAGTGGATACCATCAGATACCGATACACGCAGATTCAATTGAGCGAACAGCTTTTGTAACTCCTGATGGTCAGTTTGAGTTTTTAGCAATGCCATTCGGGCGAAAGAACGCATCTTCTGTTTTTTCAGCGCGCTATTGTAAAAGCATTGGGTGATTTAGTAAATTCATATGTAGTGGTTTATATTGATGACGTTTTAATTGTGTCAGACTCTAAAGAGCAAGCCTTTGAAAGATTGGCAGTTGTGCTTAAAGTTTTGTCTAATGCAGGCTTTTCTTTAAATGTCAAAAAGTGTGTTGTCTACCTACAGGAATAGAATATCTGGGATTCTTTATTAAAAATGGTGAAATAAAATCCAATCCTAGGAAGTTAAAAGCCTTGACAGCACTAAGTCAACCGACAACGGTAACTCAGCTAAGGCAATTCATAGGTTTGGCATCCTATTATAAACAATTCGTCCCACAGTTTTCTGAAGAGATGAAGCCACCTTATCAGTTAACCTAAAATATGACTGAATTTGTGTGGAACGATGAGTACGTGCATATTCCACAAAAAGTTATTAATTTACTGACAAATAACCCTGTTTTAATAATTTTTGATCCTCAGTACCTTATTGAATTGCATACAGATGCAAGTGCCATTGGCTATGGTGCAAATTGCACCGTGCAATGCTTATGCATAAAGTAGAGGGTAAGCGTAGAGTTGTTAAATATTATAATAAATGTACCACCAAAGCAGAGTATCATTCGTACGAATTGGAAACGTTAGCTGTGTACAGTGCCATAAAATACTTCAGGCATTATTTAAATGCGAGAAAAATCGTCGTACCAAAACAGAATTAAAGCCAAGAGTGCCTTGATGGAGGGCGTTTATGCAATAGTTTGACATTGATGTGGAGTATCGCAAAGGAAGTCAGATGGCTTACGTAGATTGTTTATCACGAAACCCAGTTCCGATCATATTAGCAAATGACATACAAAAAGTATCTGAGGTTCGAATTTATTTTGCATCCATAACGGATAGCTGGTCGATTTCTGACAACAACGCGATCAAAGTATACAAGCAATTATAGCAGTGTTGAATAGTACTGATATAGAAAGTAATCAGTCAAAGACTTACGAGATAAGAGGTGGTTTACTTTATCGTAAAATACAAAGAAACGGCAAAACTCGATGTTTGCCTGTCATTTCTAAAACATTTTGATGGTCTGTAATTAACAATATTGTTTGGAAAAAGGCAAAGTACGTAAGAAAGTTTGTTGAATGCTGTGTGATGTGCAAATTATTCAAGCCCATGTCGGGTAAGGTACAGGTAGAACTGCATCCCATATCAAAAATAGAAATAGAAATTCCATGGCATAAAATTCTTATTGATATAAGCGGAAAGCTTAGTGGTAAAACTTATGAGAAAGAGTACGTTATTGTACAGAAAGACGCTTTCACGAAATATGTTTATTTGTATCACTTCTTGAATTTAGATGCGTTGAGTTGCATTAAGGCAGAGAAGTCAGCAATGTCGCTCTTTGGGGTACCCACTCGAATTATAGCAGATCAAGAAAGAAGCTTTGCAAATAAAGATTTTCGTACATTTTATTCAACAAATGAAGTCGAATTACATTTAGTTGCTACAAGTGCTAGTACAGCTAATAGGCAAGTGTCATGGGCACAATGAAAAGTAGGGTGACGGCAGTAGAAGCTAGTGACCGTTCGTGGCAGGATGTACTGGAGGAAGTCCAATTGGCTATGAACTGCCAATCGTTTAGTGCTCTAGTGTTGCTGATAAGAAAAGAGGCAAGGCCATAAGGCATGTCATCTACTGTCGAAGAAGTGCAAGTCGATTTAAAAGAATCAAGAGCAATGGCGAAAATTAATGTAGATAAGAAGACACAGTATAATAAGAGCAGATTCGATCAAAATAAGGCTTTAGTTGAGAAACATAGGATTGGTGATCATGTCTTACTTAAGAGCGACGAATGGCATCAGACAAAGCTGGATCCCAAGTTTAAGGAACCATTTGTTGTTGTTGAGTTACTTGATGGTGACCGTTATTTATTGAAATCTTTGACAAGTAAGCAAAGTTATAAGTATCCGCTCGAGAGTGTGCGAAGTTTACCAGATTGACAAGTGGTGTCTGAGTTTTATAGCGAGGCACATTGGCGCTTTTTCTGATAGTGCGTTGCAAAAAACAAAAAAAAAATTTTGCCTAACAAGATCAGATTTTTAAAATGCAAGATAAATAAACCTTAATTGCCATTCCGGCCCTGTCAACTGTACAGGCAACATCAGAATATTTTTCAAAAAGTTTTTACAAATTAAATATAAACTTCTTTAATAAACAGAAATTTTTACTTTGTTACGTTTTCACATTACCGGAATTTTGGACTCTGTTTTGTGCAGTGTCTGCTAAAGCAATTCATCTGCTGTTATTAGTAATAATAGGTTGAATAACTATACAAAGCCTTTTGGGCACATTGGGCGCCCCACCGCTTTTATTGACAGAATAGCGTCAGCAGCCAGGACCTTGGCGATTTCGATACAAACTACTAGGAATGCCATTACTAAAAAGCACAAAGCATCTCGTCGGTGCTCGCCAGCAGACGACGGCCCCAGTATCAGTGCTGAGGCTCGTGCTGCGGCTCGTACTGCGGCTCGTGCTGCTGCTACTGCCGCTCTGAGATCAAACTCATTTGCGATGCTTTGAAGCGATGGCGACGATGACAGCGATGGCGAGATCGTTGACGACGCCCCTGAACGACAGCCACAACCCATCCCCAGGACCATTAAGCCTCCGTTTATATTTATTCCGGAAGTTAAGAACATTATCGCCCTAATTGACTCAATCCACGCTCTTGTTGGCAATAAGGACTTTTCGTAGCGTAGGAGTGATGATGGCTGATAAGGCAAATTTCACGGCTCTCGAAAATCATTTAAACGCACATAGTAAAATATATCGCACCTTCCAGCCCCGTGACGAGAAAGTTTACAGAATTGTATTAAGGAGGCAATGTCAGCGCTAGGCTACATTGTTAGAGATTTGCACTATGCCATGAACCGCTTTGGTAAAACGCCTATGTCTATATTTTTCATTAACTTGGAGCCAGCCAGCAGCAACAAAGAGGCATACAAAATTAAGCGGCTCTGCAGCTCTTTAGTAACTGTTGAGCCACATATCAAATTTAACGACGTGGTGCAATGCTTCCGCTGCCAAGGGTACGGGCACACTCAAAGATATTGCCAACTTGGCCACAGATGCGTCAAATGCGGTGGTAAGCACAGCTCAGCTGACTGCAAGAAAACCAAAGATGAGCCTGCATCCTGACTACACTGCAATGGATATCACGCCGCCTCTTATAAGGGGTGTATTGTGTACAAGAAAGCTAGCCTAGCAGCCATTCAGCTGACTTGACGATGAGGCCACCGCAAACAGCAACTTTTCCCTCTGTTGACCCAACCTTAAGCTATGCCTCAATAGTCAAAGGTGGAAATAGCGTCCAGAACCAGGCCCCTGAAGCTGCTCCCACGTAACCAGGCAACCAAATTGAAGCCATGATGGCTCGCATGGAAAACGTGGTGGTCATTCTTGCATCCCAAAACGCCGGAGAGCCAGCCTGCTCCATCAAAAGATATTGGAAGCGAGTCCGCTCCGGCCATACCTCTCAGAAGCGCGTCGAACAGTAGTGCCTCCACCTCCTTCCACTGCTCGGGCTTCATTTTGTCGTTTGGGTCGCTGCGGTCGATGAGCACGACCTCGCCTTATCACTGGCCGTCGGCTTTGCCCGCTACATTGGCAACCGAATTCACATGGAAAACATATAGAAATGACCAGCGTTAAAATGGCTGCGTTTGTAGAAAACAGCTGATCGTCGGTTAGCAGCAACCGAGTAAGTCAAAAGTAATTGTTTTGGTTTCGGTTGCTAATGTACTGTATTCGGCTTTGGTTGCTAGCAACGGAAAAAATTACGATTTGGGTTTCGGTTTCGGTCGCAGTCGCAAATGCACTAAATTCGGTTTCGGTTTCCGTTGTATGTGACAATAGGCCTTTATCGTCCACAGAAATTGATGACGGTCCACAAAAACAATTTAAGATAAAATTTATTTTCTCTTCACATTAATATTTGAGGAATCCATTTCAATAATGCAAGCCTTATACCAATAAAACAAACAAAATAATTACTTTTTGGAATGAATAAGTATCCTGTAGTACGGCTGGAGCAGTGATTGACTTTACGTTAACCCAGCGTTGCTTTTCTTAACTCAAAATCGAAAAGCCCAGCTCGCTCGCCCGTGCAGCTAAAACTACCAAATTCGGGGAGAAGATAGCTACTTACAACCCCCAAAAAAATGCATCAAACGTTTTGGAGGCACGTCTACCCATTCCGCCCCCAGTCCCAAACAGTTTAAAACCAAAATGCCTAAATTCTACAGTTTTTGAGCTACAACCACCAAGTTTGGTGCCAAGATAGGTGTAAACGATACCCAACCAAATTCATAAAAACTTTGAATGCCACGCCCATCCATACTGCCCTAGCCACTCCCAACCGCCTCAACGCTTCGCTAAAAACAATAATGCGTTTATCTTCCAACTGTTTCAGTAAGAATCAATAAATAAGGTAGGAAGATAACTAGTAACGACTCCCAAAAAACTGCATTAAAGTTTTGGAGCCTCGCCCACAAATTCCGCCCTCAGCCCCACCGCGGTTCAAAAACAGAAGTGCCTAAATCTTGTACAGTTTTTGAGCTAGAGCCACCAAATTTAGTGCTAAGATAGGTGATGACAACCTCCAAACAAACGCAAAACATTTTTGAATGCCACGCGTATCCATACTGCCTTAGCCGCCCCCAACCGCCCAACCGCTTCGCTAAAAATGGTAATGCGTGTATCTTCCAAATTGTTTGAGTCATTTAATTTGGTAGGAAGATAACTGTTTACGTCCCCAAAAAAACTGCATCAAAATTTTGGGGCCGCGACCTTCGTTCCCCAACCCCCCCGCAGTTGAAAATAATAAATGCCTTCATCTTTCGCAGCTTAAGAGCTAGAG
Organism: Scaptomyza polygonia; assembly: GCA_035044585.1. NCBI lineage: Eukaryota > Metazoa > Arthropoda > Insecta > Diptera > Drosophilidae > Scaptomyza > Scaptomyza polygonia. The sequence goes on from JAWNNU010000018.1 coordinate 14,416, forward strand.
CCACCAAATTTGGTGCCAAGATTGGTTATGAAAAAACCAAAAAAATTTAGATACCGCCCCCCTCCCATACTGCCCCCAGCCACCGCTCCCACACATTTTACTAACTTTGAGCCAGAGTCACCAAATTTGTTAGGAGGGTAGCAATTGACATCATAAATATATCTGCAGCAAAAATTTGGTTGCCAAGCCCCCCCATTAAGCCCTCAGCCCACCTTCACTTACCTTTGACTAACTTTGAGCTTCAGTCACCAAACTTGGTAGGAGGATAGCAAATATATCTGCAGCAAAAATTTGGTTGCCACGTACCCCCATACAGCCCTCTGCCGCCCTTCTCTTAACTTTCACTAACTTTGAGCTAGAGTCAAAAAACTTAGTAGAAGGGTAGCTTTTTGGCATCCTCTTCTCCACCAGACAATCTGTATGGCAGCGTACACCCCTGCCGTATCCACACCCCATTGTAATCAGGTATCTTTTTATTGGTTTTTTTTACTGGTATCGAGTAAACCGCAGTCAGCGTCCGACTGCAACATTTCTACTTCATTTTCATTGAGTTTTGATTGTAGAATTATTTGTGGTTTTATATACTCCATACTGAAAGTAAAAGATAAAGAGAATATTAGGTTTGTGCAATGTCTGTCGATGTGTCTGTCCGTCTGTATGAACTCAACTTTTTTCCACACCCTTCAAGCTATGGATTTGAAAATGTCTTTATCTATGCCATATTAAATTTAAGTGTCAAGATTGAGGTTCTACGATTACTGGGAGGATGGTAAATCGGTAAATTCGATAACTCAAAATCGATACGAAGAGAAGAAGAAAGGAAGAAGAAGGGAGAAGATAGTTACAAGAAACCCCCAAAAAAACTGCATCCAAAGTTTTGCAAAAGTTTTTCTAATAACGACATGGCTGAAAACTGTAGTACTGTCCTTACAACAACGTTCTGCAAGAAGTTTCCCTACTCAACATGCTCACAACAACTTCATTCGGGAGGAACCGCACGTTGCACCACTCGTCTCATCCAACTTGAGTCGTAAACAGTCATCAATACAATCATGAGACAGCTACGATCAATGAATAACTAGTGACTTGAACCTTCCTTCTTAGTTTGACGAGGTGATGGTGAAAGACTTCGTATACCAAAACTGAAAGGACTACGTCAAGAAATGTCCGGGCCCAGCAGCATCAACGCTCCTTAGCAAATAATGAGCTTGTCGTACTTGCAGAAGTTTAGTATGGAAATCCTGCGGTACATTGGCATATAGCGGCCTTTAATATTTGGAGTGACCTTGGCAGCCCAAGGCCTAGGTAGCCAACGCTGCTTAGCCTCTGTTAGTACTAAGTTTACTCAGTACTGATAAGTTAATAAATAAATAAATAAATCTGGAGTGACCGTGACAGTCTTCCTGATTGTCTGTTATACTTTGTCCAAGCTTTACCAGAAACGCCAGAGGATCCGACGCCAACATCACCTTGGAGTGTTTATTTTTGATGGCATCCAGAAGTCCGAGCAAGTCCTTCACTTAAGCGGGGGAGGAGTTAACATGATTGTCCAACAACAAAGAGCGGACCAAACCCATCACGTATGGCCTGCATGGTATTAGTATAAGATCAGCAACGTCTGCGGATATTGCACAACACTGGTGCAGAAGCCCAAGCTACAGTCGGTGACAATTTTGCGGGCAATGCTTCGTAGCGAAAGTGGCGGCTATCCGACACCGTGCACAAGGCGCGGGGTCAGCACATTTAGGGCACAAGGCTATGGTTTTAAGAAATCATGTTCTTTGCTTTTACTGGAATTTTGGAAACTAATCGCGGCTATCATACACCCGCTAACTCTAAGTCTTCTCATTATATCTGTTAGTCTTCTCATTGTATTAATATTTATCAAGTTTCTGAAACTGTTAAATTTATAAACATATTATCCTAGCCTTAAAGTTTGGTCTTAAGCACTTGTGTGGTTTAAGGGTCAAACGTAGATATCTAACAAGCGTGTTTAATTTCCAATTTGGGAATCTCATCTATAATGTCTTGTTTACTTTACCGTTATATAATAATTTCTTTTCCTCAATTTTTTATTTTTTAACAGTTGCACCTTTGAATGTAAGATTGTTGGGGGCTTATCAGCCTTTATCAGCTGGACGAAGATATGATCTGTTGTGCCAAAGTGCAGGATCCAGGCCGCCTGCTGTAATAACTTGGTGGCAAAACGGCGTCAGACTGGAAAAGACTACAGAAACTGTAAGTTCGTAACTTATTTTTATACCTTGAATCCATGAAATGGTGTACGTACTTTGTGCAAATGTATGTAACGAACAAAAAGAAGTACCTTACTCCATTAAGAATATTATTCATAAGCAACAACAGCCGAATCGATTAGACCATGTCCGTCCGAATTTATAAACGCTTAAGTGTTAGTTTTTTAATTTGAAGATAGAACATCTTTTTTATTATGTGTTCAATTCGAAAATCACGGACAGGGTAAAGTGAACAGATGCGTTAGTAACTGCTGTCGAAATTAAACAAAAAGTATTAAGCATGAAAATAATAGCACATGTTCTTGCACTTGTCTTTCAATATATTTATTTTAATTATTAATATTATTACCGATGTGTGATTTCAATTATTTTTACAATGTCATAACACGATAAAAAGCTAAAGGTCAAACTGACGAACAACGCGAAGCGAGGAATGAAGTTCAACGGAATCGGGGAAATCGAAATGTTGCGTTTAACCCCTATCGATTATAACGAAGAAATCGAGTACAGTTCAGATAAAATCGTTGATATTGAACAAATTATCGTTGTATGCGAATATTGCAAGGCTTTTAAATTTAACAAGTAGAAACGTTGCAGTAAGACGCGCAAATACGGCAGAGGTCTACGCTTCTACAAAGATTGTATGATGTAGGAGAGCTGCTAAAAAGCAATCTTCCTTCTTAATTTTGTAACTCTAGCTCAAAGTTAGTTAGTGGTGGAAGGGTGGCTGGTGGCAGTTTTTTGGGGGTCATAAACAGTTATCTTCCTTCATATATTGGTGATTCTACCTTAAGCACTATAAAAGATACACGCGTTCCTATTTGTAGCGAAGCTTTAGGGCGGCTACGGCAGTGTGAATTGGCGTGGCATCTAAAGTTTTTATGAGTTTCGATGACCGTCGTCAAAACCTATCTTGGCACCAAACTTGGTGGCTCTAGCTCAAAAACTGTAGAATATAAAGGCATTTTTTTAATTTAAGTTGCGTGGGGGGGGGGCTTGGGGAAAAATGGGTAGGCGTGGTTCCAGACTTTAAGATGCAGTTTTTCAGAGGTTGTAAGTAGCTATCGTCTCCCAAAATTTGGTAGTTTTAAATGATCGGGCGTGTGAAAAAGGAGGATTTATCGATTTTGATTTGTCGAGAATTTACTATGCCATAGATAAAGTCATTTGCAAGTTTCAAGTCTCTAATTTGAAGGGTGTGGAAAAGGTTGCGAACATACGGAAGGACGGACAGACAGACACCATGACGGACATTGCACAAACCCAATTTACTCTTTACCTTCCGTATCGAGTATAAAAAAGAAGCACCTGGATTGAGTTCGTGAGCCAAGTCAAATTGACGCCTTCGGTACCATTCCCACAACCATTACACTCTTGGGTTGATTCTAAACATTTTTTGACTTATATTCAGCAATACAATAGTTGTTTTGTTTGGCGATTCAGCAAGACTCGTCGATCAGCGTTGTGCACACAATTATTCGGTGAGAAAACCAATTGTGGAGCAACTCCAAACGTTTTTTACGAGTTGGTTGCATTATTCACGACCCCTTTGGACAGAATTCCGTCTGATAATCACAAAATTGTCATCAAAATTGATAACACGCCTGCTGAAAACCACACGAGACGTTTTAATGCGCCAACAATTGACAAAGTTTTGTTTTACATCGGCAATCAACTGCAGCGTGTCTCTGAAATACATCGATCATATGATGCGCTACAGGACAATGTCAGTCGGGTGTGTTTTTGGGGCAGCAAAAGCAAAAGGTTAGCTAGTATTCAATAAAAGTCAATAAAAACTCTAATAAATATATAAAATTTAGTATAAAGATAATATATTTTAATTACTTGTGATTTTATAAG
>JAWNNU010000020.1:0-53186 GCA_035044585.1 Scaptomyza polygonia
TTGTAAGAGTATGTTCTTTATGATTTCACTACTTGCCTGAAGCCCATTTTACCTACAAATTTGAAAATTTAAAAAAAACGCAAAAAGTCGTTTACAGTAATTAACAGTAGACTAGGAATCCTGGTTCTAAGACCGTTTTGACTTCATAGTTCTTAGAAATTTAGATAATCCAATAAATCTTCATGCTCGGATTCTGGCTTCATCCAACGCATTTAGACATTGTGCTTTAATTTATAGATACACTTAATTTATTTTTCTTTTGTTTTTGTTTTAGCCAACATCATTATTTCATCTCAAGAGCAAAATAAAATTAAATTCAAAGAAATGTTTTATTTTTAAGCTACATAATTCGTGAGAGTACGGAAGAATAGTTATATATTCGTTAAGATAACACAGAACATTCTTATTGTGCTTGTTAAAGCGGTATTTGGTAGGCTTTAATCTTTTATAATTTTTGTGACTTATAGCTCAGACATTGAAAGAGCGCGATAACGTTCTTTTTATGGAGGAAATTATAAAATGTACTTCCTAGATTTTAGCTTAACTAAATTCAGGCTTAACTATTTTTTAGGGCGTCAATTTTTTTGGACCTCTTTTGCCTTGGTAAGACTTCAAAATAGTGTAAAGGGTCATTTAGGTATTGTTAATTGATTTTGTTTTAATTATTTATTTAATTTTAATTTTATTTTTTTCGCTTCTTATCTTTATACATTGGCTTTTAATATAAGTGCAAGCCAATTTTAGAACCAAAACATAGTCTTTTTCTATACCGCATAAATAGAAGCATCCTTGACCCCAGATATTATGTTTATTATTGATCAATATTTTGATCAGCTGCCTTTCGTAGGCTGCCTAGGTCTGTTGGTCAATTTTTAGCTATCGAGATTAAACTTTGTTCAGAATCTAGTTTTTTGTTGTTGGCTTTTGCTTTTTCGCTTGCAGCTTATTCATTTTTCAAAACCACTGAGATCCGATCCGTGAACTATATAATTTACCCAACATTCCGATGCAAGATTGGCCCTAGGGATTTATTCTAAGTACTATCATGAAGGCTTTATAAGTGTATACAATATTCTGCCTTCCGATGATGGTTGCCTTGTTTGTTTATATCCTTTTATTTTTTATTTCTAAAGTAATTTGACTTACCTAATTGAAATGGTATTTTTTTTTTTGATAGACTAACACGGTGACTTTTTAGCTTTTCTTCGATGCACTTTTTAAGTATATAATCAACAACACTCTAATATTTTTGTTTACCGGTCGTTGTCTCGTTTTAAAACTGATTTGCTATTATGCGTGTAATATCGACCCACACGATAAAATTTCGCCTAATAAGCTTCCAAACTTTTTAATTCTCACTACAAGAATAGATTCTTATAAACGCTTTCTATTGAAACTATAAACAGTAATATATTGAGTTGATTAATCGAATTCAGATGAATTTCGCTACATGAAACACATTGCTTTCTAATTTGTATTTAATTCAATTATTTCTGCTACATCTCTTTTATTCCATTCATTTTTTTTCGAGTCGCATCACTCCTACATATTTTTATACTCGATACCGAAGGTAAAGAGTATATTGGGTTTGTGCAATGTCCGTCATGGTGTCTGTCCGTCCGTATGTTCGCAAATTTTTTCCACACCCATCAAGTAAGAGACTTCAAATTTGCAAATCTCTTTATCTATGGCATAGTAAATTAAAGTGTCAAGATTGGAGTTCTACGATAGCTAGGGGGCTGGCAAATCGATAAACTCGATAACGCAAAATCAATAGATCCAGCTATTTCGAGATTCCTTACAGCTAGCTGGGGAGAAAACAGCTACTAAAAATCCCCAAAAAACTGCATCAAAAATTTCGGAGCCACGCCCACCCATTCCGCCCCCAGCCCCCCGCAGTATAACACTAAAAATGCCCATATCTTCCACATGTTTTGAGCTAGAGCCATCAAAATTGGCGCCAAGATAAGTGTTTACGATCCAAAACCAAATTCATAAAAAATTTGTATGCCACGCCCTTCTATACTGCCCTAGCTGCCCTCAACCGCCCGAAAGCTTCGCTAAAAACGGTAGTGCGTGTATCTTCCATAGTGTTTGAGCTAGAGTCACAAAATTTGGTAGGTAGATAACTGGGAACGACCCCCAAAAACTGCATCAAAGTTTTGGAGCCCCTCCTACCCATTCCGCCCCCAGCCCTCGCAGTTTAAGAACAGAAATGCTTATATCTCATACAGTTTTTGAACTAGAGCCACCAAATGTTGTGCCAAGATAGGTGATTATAGCCCCCAAAAAAATGCATAAAAACTTTGGATGCCACGCCAATCCATACTGCCCAAGCTGCCCCAAACCGCCCCAATGCTTCACTAAAAACGGGAATGCGTGTATTTTCCAAAGCGTTAAAGCTAGAAACACCAAATTTGGTAGGAAGATAGCTGTTAACGATCCCCAAAAAACTGCATCAAAGTTTTGGAGCCACGCCCGTTTCCCAGCCCCCTGCATTTTGAAATCAAAAACGCCTATATTTTCCACAGCTTTTGAGCTAGAGCCGCCAAATTTGGTGCCAAGATTGGTGATGAAGAAACCCAAAAAATTTGGATGGCGCCCCCCACCCATACCACCCCCAGCTCTCCTTCCACCATATTCTACTAACTTTGAGCTAAAGTCACCTTATTTGGTTGGAGGATAGCAATCGACATAATAAATACATCTGCAGCAAAACTTTGGTGTTAGGCCCCCATACTAGCCCCCAGCCCACAGCCCCCCTTCCGCCATATTCTACTTACTTTGAGCTAGAGTCACAAAATTCGGTATGAGGATAGCTATTGACATGATACATAGATCTTCAACAAAAATTTTGATGCCACGCCCCCAGCCCCTACCTTTAACAAACTTTGAGCTAGAGTCACCAAATTTGGAAGGAAGATAGCTTTTTGCCATCTGCACAATACAATCTTTGAGGCAGCGTACACCCCTGCCGTATCCACACACCATTGCAATCAGCTCTCTTTTAATCTGTTTTACTACTGGTATCGAGTATACCGCAGTCGGGTGCGTCCACCTGCAATGTGTCGACTTGTTTTTTCTGAATTTATCACATGTTTCCTCAAATTGATATTCAATGGCTATTTAACTATTTAACAAAGCACAAGTCCTTCAATGCCCGATAGTGAGCCGCTGTTTACCGACGCACAGTGGCGCTTTTACACTTTTTTCATTGCAAAAATCATCAATTTTGAACCAAATTAGATAATTGATCAATTTAAAAATCATATGGTAGATAAATAATTAACCTATAAAATGAACGTTTCAAATAAGTTCTACGATATGTGCATATTTATGAGTAAGCAAAGTTGAAATTTGTGAAAAAATTCACTTCTTATAACGAAAAAAAAAATTTTTTAAAACTTTTGTTTTATTTTGTTTTGTTTGAAAGGTTTTTAAAATTTAAAACTAATGTTACTAATTTAAAAATAAAGTTTAATTTTTTTTTTATGTGTTATGTTAAATTTTGCTCCCAATCACACCAGATTTAAAAGACTAATCATTTCTAAACTTTAATTATTTTCTAAGTCTTTGCGTGACTCCGATGTTGCTGCTAATATATTGAAAAGGTCTTCATTTTGTCTCACCCTTCATGCTTTGAAAGTGTTTAGCGATCTGTATTTTTATAAAATTCATTTAAGGACTCCTGTTTTTCTTTAGAAAGTTCTCGAATTGGCAAAGACTGATACTCAATTATATCTTTGCTTTTTCTGTGGATATAGTTCTGCGAAAAGCGATGCAGTCTTCGAGGCATATTCTCCATATTTTCCAGAATCAACTTTTTCCTTGCAGTTTAAAACATTTAAGATCGTCCGCAATTTCTCAACGATTTGATTGTTTATCCCAGTTATTTGAGTTACAGCTTCATCATTTTTAAAAAATCTCCTCGAAGTGTTTCCATCGTTTGAGTTTAAGTCCAACTTGTTTGAAAAACGCATCCAGTATTCGCTTCTTTCTGATCTTTTCCTTATCTTGGTTTGGTGTGTTTTCATCAAAGTGATCCTCCTCTTGTGGAAGCGTATACGCTCACTTTAACAAGAACTCCATACATCTTATTCTTGGGTGCAATGGACAGATCCCAAATTCATAATTCTCTTCATTTGTAAAATCATTTAAATCGTCGAAGTTCTTTCGCGTTTTGTTGCAAATTGGGCATGACAAAGTTGACTTAGTGTTTGTCAGTTCGTTAACGAGTTTTCCGTCAACCATGGTCAGGTGGAACTCGTAACTACATTCAATGTATTTTCTTTTTCTTATTTCGTGCTTTGCTGGCTTAATGTTGTTTATTTGTTCTTGAATGTCCTTTACTGTGTTGTAACGAACACGGACTACGCCTCAGAAGCGGCTCTGTCCTATCTGCGGCTCAGCTCATGGTATGGGGATGTCGGGTTCTAGTTTGCTTGCTAAGTAGCGTAAGCGTCGCATGACCAAAGTATAGACAGAGCGAAGAACAGTACTAGTTGACTAGTTCAATGGTGGAATAGCGTGGTGTTCCGGGATATCGAATCACATTGCAGTAGTCGGTCTCGGGTTCCCACCCCAAAATTAACGAAACTTAGTTATAATTCATGTTTATATTAAATCCAGCAATAACCCATTTAATTCATTTTATTTAACTTACTCCCCGTCAACACCTTAACGAATTTCGATCTATCTCTCACAACGTTAGTGCAGGGAATAAGACAACCAAAAAAAATAACCTCAACACAAATTTACCTTGGGCATCTTCCCTTAAGGTTTCGGCTAGGCCGTACTCACAATTTTTTTGGTGTTTCCAGCGTAGTCAGCAGGCCTGTTGACGACGATCGTTGAGCTTTCTGCTGTTTCAAGAATAGTAAATGGTTATAGTTATTGTTCTTCGTTGTCTCATCCACATTATCTCTATTGAAGCTAATCAAATAATAAGTAAGTGTTGCCTCGGGGGGTATCACAATTATATCAAAAAAACGAAATAGTTCTTTCTTATACTTTAATTAAGCGTGATACTTAGGGATAAGTTGCTGGGGTGTGTATAACCAAATATATGAGCCGACTGGAATCAAGCCTAAGTCCGATAGGGCAGGGCCAGAATGCTAGTCTTGCCAATTAAGTTAACGATCGTGAACACTCGTGCCCAGATGCTTGCGATCAGGTCGCTCACTCCTCGACGGGTATTGTTACTCCTAGCCGCTAATGCACTATGTTAAGTGTGAAAAGGCAGCGCGGCCCATCCGAAAGGTGCAGGCGTAGACTGCTTCCAGACCGCCGATATATTTTCCCTGGAGGGCCGCACGAATCAGTGGCGGCTTACAACTTCATGAGTTTTAAGATTTTAAAATTAAATTTTTGCTAGGACACGTGAAGGTAGTTTTATTTCGGGCTGGTTTCGGCAGCGACACGTCTATCTTCAGCGCAGTAGTTTTTCAAAAGTTAATGCAAAGCGTGAAAGCCTAGCACCGAAGCGGAAGAAGAAGATTTTGACATCTGTCACAAACAGTGGCCTGGCTGCTGATCGATTTAAGCTTTAAGCTTTAAGCTTGAGCTTAAGCTTGAGCAACAGCAGTGTCCGGCATAATATCAATCTTTATCTAAGCTTTACCCCCACAGAAGCAACAGCAAAGTCTGAATTATTGGGCATACTATCGTAAAATCTCACACCCTCACAGTGTCCCTTAAGAGTTCCGGTGATTCCCTGGCAAACTGAAATATTATTGGTCGGCAATAATGAACGGATGATGGTCTTTGATTTTTCCAGTGCAAGGAATCATCAGATTTAAGCTGCAAAGGAACAACAGATGCCATAAACATATTCCCGTCTGATATGATAGCGTCATCGGAAGAAATTCTTTGCTTATAAACGCATTGTACGGACGATCCATCGCAGCCCCATTTACTGATCAATGTCACTTTCTTAGGAAGAGCTTCAACCATTTCTTCAGCCAGACTCTCCAACAGCCGTTTTGTTGTATGGTCCATTAGAGCCTGCATATTAGCTTTCGCACAGACTTCAGTAAAATCCGTATGCAGTGGTCGTGAATCTGTTTTTGCTGTCGAAACATACTTGTATGCCGGTTATATTTTAACTCCATGTTGCGATAAAGATGTCCGTAGTATCTCAAATTTATCTTTAGAATGCCCTAAGTCCATGAACAAAGCTCTTTCGGAACCATACCTTTTAAGGTTTACGTTTGGGGGCTTGGGAATGATTTCCTTCATTCTTCTTAGTCGCATTGGGGTTGCATTAGCAACTGCTTCTGTAATATGCGAACTTACTAGTTCGGCATCCTTTGCATATCTATGTGACAGCGCTTCCGATAAAAGTTCCGTAGTTAAATCATTTGTTAAATCAGCCAGTTTCCTTTTTCTTGTAAAATTTGAACATTCCTCCATTCTTTTAAATGGTCTTGCTTTGACATTTCCGGTTGTTGTGCTGGGTTCATCTTCTGTCAACGTATCCAGGATGGTATCATCATAAAGCCAGTCCTGGTTTTTGGAGTTGAACCTCTCAGTCGTTCTGTTTGCTTTTATCCATCTTGATTTTAAATTGGCATACGTAATGTAAAGTTTATTTGTTATATTTTCGTTTCTCTGTATATTGCCGAAAAAACTATCAAGTTCTTTGAAGGCAGCTTTCGTGATATTTTTTGGTGGGGTTGACTTCTTAAACAAGTCAAATAATTTATGGTTGTTTAACGACATGTTTGAAGTGTAATGAAGTACTTGTCTGGCCAACTCTCAGTCATAGACTAATCAAGGGATTATGCTTGTTTTTCTATATATAGTCTAATGTATACTACCTGATAGATACGGTATGCATTTTGGGTTTATGAAAAGGGTTATGCCTCCAGGCGTCAAAATTTAGGTCAATTTATGCAATTGAGATAGTACGCACGTATCCGAATAAGATTTGTGCCTACCTGAATGGGATGTAAGACAACTTGTTTACTTGTATATCCTGTAACTGCACCTGAATTAGGGGACCAGGATTTGACAAATGATCTCAGGTAAGCATTTCAGAATGAAAAACAAAAGTAATGTATCTTAACAATAACGAACTTACCAATAACAATAAGAGTGGATTTTTACGGTTATATGTCATAAATAACCCAGAAATGCATGCAGCACATTTTGGAACTATGTCTTTTTTCACTATTTAAACTCTTAAAAAAAAGCGGGGCGACGGCGGGCGGCTAAATGTTTTTTGCATTCGATTAAGGATTAACCATAGGAAATTATGTGAAAATAAAGAAAATATAGAATTTTATAGATGTTTTTTATTTTCCATCAGAGTTGAGAAATAGTGAAAAAATGTATAGTTGGTAAATATCGATTTACCTCGCCAAACGCAAAGCAATCAGTACAATTTTTTGATTACATTTTTTAATTTTAATAGATCTATCGATAGATATTATATCTCAAAGTCGACCAAATTACCTTAAATTGTGATTTTTTTATCACTGAAAATCAGTCAACTTTGAAAATCTGGTTGTATTCTAGATATAAGATTTGACATCGTCGAGAATTTTCTATAAAATAGGTTCATTCAATAAAAAGCGCTACTGTGCGACGGTGGTGTAAATGAGGTGCCGCTTGCCCGCTTCTCATATTTACAATTGGGCCGCGCGACGATGAAAATCAGTTCATTTACAACGAACTATCGCTGTTTGCAACAACCTGGTGTCCTCCAAATCAACCACACCCACATTAGTTTAAGATATCATTAGGCCCCACGGCTAAACGATCCTTAGGCTTTACGCTGTGGCCTTCATGCGATAACTACATCACCTGGACCATCACTCGTACACGCATATGTAACTCATACCTAGATTAAGTATGGCTCGCATGTAACCATCTGAAAGGTTTGCTCTACTCTACACCGTCTTTAAGTCAAGTGATCTCTATTACTCTAAGCTTTTTTCCAGGCCTCACACACCAGCCCACAAAACAAATGCTGTGGAAACAAAAACAATTGGCAAATGGAAATCAAGTACCAAAGGTTAATATAAAAAAAATGTATAAAGTATTTTGAGGGACTTTGATCAAAAACATGATGATCAAAATATTTATTACGGTTTGAATTTAGACGCGTATCATAGTCGATCCTACTACCAACAGGAATTCATATAATAGAACGTTCAAATGCAAAAATTCTGACATAGAGTTGGGAAGTCGTTTAGCAGCTACCACGCTGTCAGAGAGAAATATCGCAGGCAATTTTTACTTAAGTCGTGAGCAGTGTTGCCAGATAAGCTTTTTTCAGGCTAGATCTAGCATATTTGAAAATGGAATAGCTTATAAAATTCGCAAATAGCTTATAGCCTGAAATCTAGCATTTATCTAAGTTGATATAGCATATTCTAACATTAATTTATTTTCGTGACTTCAAGGAAATATTTGACATATTATTATCGTTTGTCTTTCGTTGGTGACGGTTGTGTTTTTGAGTGCTCTCAGTAATTTATTATTTTCCTGTGTTGTTTACGGTGTGTATTTCGGCTTTATTTGGTAATTAATACTATCAGTGATCGCAGATATACTTTGTATATGTTTACGTGTGAACAAGAAAATATTGCAAACTGAATAGTCTTTTCAATTTGCAGCTGAACTGACGCTGCATTGCTTTAAAATAAAGAAAACATACGTACATATATACATTCGTTTTTCTGCTCTTGTCTAATCTGTGTATTCGTCCACCAACAACAATCACCTTGCTTATTTTTCTTGCTCTCGCTCCCCAGCATTCAGTCTGCTGCAGCTTTCGTCCGCTCTTATCCGGTGTACTTGCCGTTGCATTTGCCAACGCGCTCACGCTCTCTCTCTCTCTTGTCTTTTTACCGTTTTGGCGCGCTCATTGCCTCGAAACTGTCTTACTCTTAAATTTGCACATTACCTACGTTTTGATATTGCATATCAATTGTTTTAAATAAGTAATTTTATTTTTCTCTTGTAAAAACTCATAATGCTGGTTTGCTGCAGTACTAATTGCAAATTGGTTGGAACAAACAACAAAGATTTTATTTTGTGTAGATTGTGTGATAACATGATACACATGAAATGTGCTGGCTTCACAGCCAAAATTAGGGACTGCTTGCTGGCTGACACAGGCCTGAAATGGTACTGTGAGCCATGCAACGAGGTGGTGAAGGAAACTTCCCAATTTATGAGGCAGACTCATGCCGGCTTTAAGGCAATGCATGTTGCATTCAACAACCTGCATATGTCATTTAAAGACCTTGAGTCCAACTTCAAAAATGGCAAGGTGATAACTGAATCTCCGAAGCGAAAAAAGTCTTCGGGTCCTAACCCACTTGGTGTCCCAAATGTTCCGCCCGCTAAATCCCTTCTAGTGCCTATCGTTAATCCCCCAGCGGCTATTTCAGCTAGCCCGCTTATGTTGTTTAACACGCCTATTAGAAATCTAGACTCTAACAACGGTCAATCTAACAACATAACGCCCAATCACTCTGATTCAACAGCCGGTGTGCCGACTGATTCTACTTTAGGTACAGCACGGGTCCACAAGCCACTTGTTGTGGTGCCCGTAAGTAAGTTCATATTCGTGTCAAGGCTTGCCTCCGATACTTCATTGGAGGATGTAAATGCCTACGTTAAAAGTAAAATTGATTCCCCACGTATTACTGTGGAAAAGTTTAAATTTAAACAAGCCCGTAGCATATCTTCCTTCAAGTTAGGTGTTCCACCCGAATTATTCACAACAATTTGTTCTGAAAAGTTCTGGCCACCAAAACTCGTAGTAAAGGAATATGTTAACAGGCGAAACACTGTTAATAATGGCGTAAGACTCAGTAGTGCACCGCCGGTTGTCCATCCTGCTGCAGCAACTACGGCGGCAAAAAACTAATAAAAGTAGTTAGCTTGGCCTATCAAAATGTTCGAGGCCTTAACTCTAAACTTTCTAATCTCTATGTAAACAGCTTATCTTTTGATTCACAGATAGTTGCATTTACAGAAACCTGGTTAAAACCTGATATATCTGATTATTCCGTTTTGCCTAATAAGTATAACTTGTACAGATGCGATCGCACCTCCCGAAAGGGGGGCGGGGTGCTCATTGCCGTTGATTCTTCTTTTTCCTCTGAACAGATTCACTCCAATGATCATCCAGAAATTGAGTTCATATGTGTTAAAATATTATTTAAAGGCCGCTCACTATATATAACTTGCTCTTATATCCCTCCAAATTCTGATAATAACATTTATATATCACATCTGGGTGCCCTGCAGCTTGTGTCGTCGTTGTTGACGGATATGGATCAGCTTATAGTGGTTGGTGATTTTAATTTGCCACATGTTGTATGGTCGTTGAATGACACATCTTCAGCGCAATTACCGGCCACTTCTGATGATTTTATCGATGGCCTTTTAGAGTTAGGCCTATCACAAGTTAACGGAGTGCGTAACAGTTGTGATAAAATGTTAGATTTGATATTTGTTTCTGATTCAGATTGTTGTAACGTTAGTAGAGTACACCCTCTAGTGATTCCCGAAGATACCTACCATCCAACCTTAGAACTTTCCTTTGAAATTATTAACCTTAGACCAGCATCTAACAATTCTTCAAAGACACGTTGCTTCCGTAAAACTGACTTTACTAAATTGAATGATTTGCTTCAACATACTAATTGGTCTCAACTGTATTCTTGTAGTGATATAGAAACTGCCATTGCCATTTTTTACAGGATTTTGAATTCGCATTTGGATATATGTGTTCCCCTCACTGTTCCATCAAGTGAAAATAAACCACCTTGGTTTACGAGGGAACTTTCAAAATTAAAAAACGCGAAAACAAGATCCTATAAAAAATTTAAAAAATCTGGAAATACTATTGATTTATCCTCGTATATAATTGCAAAGTCTAATTTTATTTCTGTAAACACTTTTTGTTATAACAATTATCTCAATCGTTGCAGATCAAACTTTTCCCGCGATCCGAAACAGTTTTATAAATTTGTAAACTCTAAACGTAAATCTTCATGCTTGCCATCCTCGGTTTACCTTAATAATACAAAAGCAAACTCCAATCAAGCAGTGGCTGATCTATTTGCGGAGTATTTTCGATCAGTATACTAATCGAGCTTGTATAGTAGCAATAATTCCTATCCTTTTCAAGTGCAAACCTCAAATTGTAAATATGTCCCAGTTATAACTGAGTGTACGCTGCTAAGTGACCTTAACTCTATCAAACCAGGCTTCTTGCCTGGTCCAGATGGAGTGCCCGGTTGCATACTTAGACACTGTGCGGATTCACTTTGTAAACCTTTACATAAATTGTTTAACTTATCGGTTGACTCCGCTGTGTTTCCTGGTATATGGAAGGAATCTTTTATTATTCCACTTCATAAAAGTTGTTCTAAGAGTAACGTTAAAAACTATAGGGGTATATCAAAGTTGTCTGCCATTCCGAAAGTCTTTGAAAAAATATATGCGCTCAGTTGCAGCACTTATGTAGTTCAATTTTATCCCCTTATCAACACGGTTTTGTTAGGCGAAGATCTACTACCACCAACCTTCTTGAGTTTACCTCACTAGTTATCAAAGGGTTTCAGGACAAAATGCAAACTGACGTCGTTTACACAGATTTTAGTAAGGCATTTGATTCTGTTAGTCATTCCTTGTTGCTTCAAAAATTAAATATTATTGGATTTCCAGCAAAACTCCTGTCGTGGCTTTCTGAGTACTTGTGTGGCCGAACACAAAAAGTAGTTTTTAAATCTTCTGTATCCAAATCTATTTTTGTTACCTCTGGTGTCCCTCAGGGGAGTCACTTAGGACCATTGCTATTTAATCTCTTTATTAACGATCTTCCTGCTGTTATTACTAATTCTCGTGTTTTTATGTTTGCTGATGATGTAAAGCTATGTTTCACCTATAATGATGATTCTCTTAGTAACTTACTACAGTCGGACTTGGGAGCACTATCGGCTTGGTGCCGTTATAACCTACTTAATTTAAATTGTTCAAAATGTAAAATCATGACTTTTTGTAGAGGTACCCCTCATACTGCTCACTACGTGCTTGATGCTTCACCACTTGTCCGCGTTTTTGAAATTAAAGATTTAGGCATCATTCTTGATAGCAAATTAAAATTTGATTCTCACATATCGTCGATGGTCAATAAGGCCATAAAAATTCTTGGCTTCATCAAGCGGTGGTCAAAAGAGTTCGATGATCCCTACACCACCAAAACGCTATATACATCCCTAGTACGTCCCATCCTGGAGTATGGTTCTTGTGTGTGGTCCCCGCAATACGGGATTCACCAGGATAGAATTGAATCTGTGCAGAGGAAATTTCTTCTGTTTGCGCTCAGATGTTTTAACTGGGTTCCTGGAATAGACCTACCCCCCTATTCAAGTAGACTTCTTTTAATTAATCTTCCTTCCCTGTTGAACCGGTAGAATTATGCATGGTGTAGTATTTGTCACTAATCTACTTAATGGTGAAATCGACTCATCAGTTCTTCTAAGTCGAATAAAATTAAATGTTCCCATTAGATCCACACGTAACTTTTTACCCCTCAGCCTCGATCGTTGCTCGAGTAACTATTTAATTCATGAACCATTTCGTGTGTTATGTTCTGACTATAACAAACTTTATTCTCTTGTCTCTTTGGAGACCTCGACTCCAGTACTAAAACGATCTATCCTTTCTGCCTTACCTAATCGTAACCACTAATCACTAATCTACCATTGGTCTGATTGGGTTTTTCTGGGTTTTTCCCAATCCACGCAACAAATGTTGGGCCACTTATTTTCTTGTTGAATTTCCCAGAGCTTTAACGTTAACTTTATAATTGTTTCAACCTTAATTTACTTTCAGAACTACATATAATTTTAAATTTTATTTTAAACTTAATTGTTTTTATTATAATTATTTTAAATTAATTTTATTATCATGTCAGCTGCTCATAGCTGACAATAAATAAATAAATAAATAAATAAATATTTAAAGTGTTTTACAGCATAAAAATATCGGAGCTTGTTCTTTTACTGCCGATTGTAACGTGAACCTAATCAATATGATAGTGAATTGGTATTCTAATCGATAGTGTCATCGATATGTCGGGTGATGCATGCGCGATTTTTTATACTCGATACCGAAGGTAAAGAGTATATTGGGTTTGTGCAATGTCCGTCATGGTGTCTGTCCGTCTGACCGTCTGTCCGTCTGTATGAACGCAACTTTTTTCCACACCCTTCAAGCTAGTGACATCAAACTTTGCAAATCTCTTTATCTATGCCATAGTAAATTAAAGTGTTAAGATTGGAGCTCTACGATAACTAGGGGGCTGGCAAATCGATAAACTCGATAACGCAAGATCGATAGATCCAGCTAATTCGCAAGCCCCTACAGGTAGAACTACCAAATTTGGAGAGAAAATAGCTACTAACAACCCCCAAAAAACTGCATCAAAGTTTTGGAGCCACGCCCCCCCGTTCCGAGCCCCCTGCATTTTGAAATCAAAAACGACTATATTTTCCACATTTTTTGAGCTAGAGCCGCCAAATTTGGTGCCAAGATAGGTGATGAAGTTAACCAAAAAAAGTATATGGCGCCCCCCACCCATACCGCCCCCAGCCCCCTTCCACCATATTCTACTAACTTTGAGCTAGAGTCACCAAATTTGGTATGAAGATAGCAATTAAAATCATAAATAGATCTGCAGCTGAACTTTGGACGCCACGCCCCCCATACCAGCCCCCAGCCCCCCTTCCACCATATTCTACTAACTTTGAGCTAGAGTCACCAAATTCGGTTTGAGGATAGCTATTGACATCATAAATAGATCAGCAAAAGTTTGGATGCCACGCCCCCCCTTACCAGCCCAAGCCCCCCTTCCCACAAATTTTCTATTTTTGAGCTAGAGTCACCAAATTTGGTATGAGGATAGCAATTGACATCATACACAGAACTTCAGCTAAAATTTTGATGCCAAGCCCCCCCCCCCCCCCCATACCTCACCCAGCCTACCATCCACCGTATGCTTCTAACTTTGAGCTAGAAAATAGCTTTTTTTTTGGTAGGAAGATAGCTTTTTGGCATCCCCATCTGCACCAGACAATCTTTGAGGCAGCCTACACTCTGCCGTATCCACACACCATTGCAATCAGCTCTCTTTTAATCTGTTTTACTACTGGTATCGAGTATACCGCCGTCGGGTGCGTCCGACTGCAACGTTTCTACTTGTTTTTCTATTGGTCAGGTAGTTTTTAGTGTAGTTAAATATATTTTGGCCGATTTCGCATTCCGTTAGTTAAAGATGGAGAGGACTCCCACTCTATCGAAGGTTTAAGAGAAGTCTACAAATAAGATAGAGCTATTACTGTTTAACGTAAAAAACGTTATTCGGCAGGTTCGGGGTGCAATTTGAAGTAAACATTTTTGCGACCACTTTCGCCGCGTTTATTGAGATTTATTGATACTTTATACATACCCAAATGGTATCTCATTTATATAGGAGGTAATTGAATTTGTTAGCTTTCGAGCAATATAAGGCGGCGTTTACAATGTCAGCGTGAGATTGGATTAAAGCTTTTACCAACCTGAGACGTACGCTGGTAGTTTACAATGTCAGCGTGAAAGTATGTTCGAATTTTCGAAATCAGCTGTTAGCCGTCTATGAGCAGTGAACAGCTGATGATTGTTTCATTTCTGTTGCAAAAATTTTTAAAGTGAATTGATAAATAATAAAAAATGAAAAGACGACAGCAGCAAAAAATTTTAGTTGCTCATCATACATTGATGATGCAAGCAGCTGTTGCTACTTCTGAACTTGAAGAGGAGCAGCCGCAGGGAAGTGCTCGACGGTGTTGGGCGCGAGAGCATTTGATGCAGCGGGATAGGCTCGGGCATGGGCAAAATCTTTGTAAAGAGCTGTTGCGGGATGATGAAACGTTCTTTAATTTCACAAGGATGAACGTAGAACAGTTTGATCTACTTCTTTCACTTGTGGGATCGGATTTGGCGAAGTTTTCTATAAGAAAGCCAATTGCAGAGCGCGATAGGCTTATGATTACATTGAGGTAAATATAAGATTTTATTTGAAAAATGTGCATACATATAATAAACTAATTTTGATTACTAGATTTCTAGCAACCGGATCGTCGTACAGTGCCATTGGCTACTCTTTCCGCGTGGCCAAGTGTACTGTACACAACATAATAAAGGAAACAACTGCAGTAATTTGGAATCGTTTGAACGAAAAATATATCCCAAAACCAACTAACTCGGATCTAAAGCAAATTGCTGAAGAATTTTATAGCTGCACTGGACTGCCCAATTGTATAGGCGCATTGGACGGAAAACATTGTGCTATCCAAGCACCAGCAAACAGTGGCAGTTTGTATTTTAATTACAAAAAGACATTTTCTATTGTCCTGCTTGCTGCTTGCGATAGCCAGTGCAACTTCACTGTTGTCAATGTTGGTGCATATGGCTCGGAGTCAGATGGTATGCTTTCTTAAAATTAATTTAGCCTAGTTATTATTATTTTACATTAATATTATTAATTTTACATTAGGAGGAATCTTGCGTCGCTCGGACTGGGGGAAAATGTTGCTAAATAATGAGCTGCCAGTGCCAGAGCCTTCTCCATTGCCCAATAGCGGAACAATGTTTCCTTATTTTTTTGTTGGCGATGAGGCGTTTCCGCTAAAACGCCACTTACTTAGGCCATATGGTGGGCGAGGCTTATCGCAAGATCAACGTAATTTCAACACAAGCCTGTCAAAGGCACGCCGCTTAATTGAAAATACGTTTGGTATTTTGGCGTCCAAATTTAGAATTTTTCACACAGTTATTTGTGCAGAGCCGGATCTGGCAATTTCAATTGTGAATAGTGCAGTTGTGTTGCACAATTTTATTAAAAAAACAAAGGCACCTGCAACATCGCTTCGTTCTGCTCAAAATGAAACGGACCAGGGAAGATGGAGCCACTTCGCATCAGAAGCGCAGCTCCGGCCGTCACATGAAGCGCAAAAATTGCGCGATATAATGTCTAAATATTTAAATAACCAAAAACAAGTTGATCAAAATATATAATTTTATTTAAATAAATGGTACATGTTTTTTATTGTCCAAATTTGTATCGCATAGATACTTGCATTATCTCCTCTTCATAACTGTCTGCCTTCTCCTTTTCCAATTTGTTGTATGTCTCTTCAACAAAATGCAGCATGCCTTGAATTGGTGACTCCTTCTGCATTGCACCCAACATTGTGGCGGTAGCAGCTTGCATTGCTTCCACAATGCTACTTTGACCTCCCGGAGTCTTTGAGCGTGATCGCGACTGTGATGGCGATTCAAGACGCGGTGCTCTTAGCTGCAGCGATTGCGGCTCTGATATCGACTCGAAAACCTCATCCTGAGACTCCTCATTCGCAGTCGACTGGCCCCATGCTTGCGAATTGCTTACCCTGGAAAAGAAATACTATAATTAGTAAATCAATAATAATTACAAATCAAAGGCAGTGATTACTTTCGTCGCTTGTACGCCTCGTCGAGGAACTCTAAGTTCTTCAAAAAAATCCACTTGGATGGCCTGCTTGCAGCAGCGCCACTTTTGCTGTGGTCTTTCTCCTTCTCGCGCCTATATTTTTCGCGCAGTCTGCGGAAGTGGCCGTACGCTTCATCTCCTTTAAAAATACACGGTACATGAAATATTGTCACAAGCGAACAAATTACTAGAACTTACCAGTCATTTTGAATTCTACTCCAATTGTGTTCCATAAATCCTCCCGAAGCAGCTTGTTCTTATACGCTTTGGACGTCACGCTCCACAAGCAGTCATGCCCTTGCACCACTTCAATAAAACGTGCTGTTGTTTGTTCATCCATTTCAATAAAATGAAATAAACGCAATTCGAACAATCAGCTGATTCGAACACAGCTGACACACGTGAAATGGCGCGGAAATTAAACGATTTGCTTTTTTTACATAACATGGATTTTATTGTTATATATTCGTTAATATGTACTAAATAAATATTAAAAAGTGAATTCTATTAACATTTACCTCTGTATTGAGTAAAATTGAGGTAAAAACATTGAAGCTAACGAAGATGCGACACCTATTGACAGCTTTTAAAACTCCATTTTCGAATTGCTTTTTGCTGAGATGCATATGAGACCGGTTACAGATTGCAAATGAGGGAGACAAACTTATGTGAAAAATAGGTGTGTCAGACTGAAACAAAACATTTTCCAATCTCACGCTGACATTGTAAACCCCGCCTAAAGTATAATACTGCTACATACAATGTTTTTGAATCCACAAGTAAATAAAGTTTTAAGCGCAATACATTTTTCCCCTTGTTTTCAACATATCAGGCCCGAATCTGGGAGTTAAGGTTGTTTATACAATACTACAATTTTTTTTAAAAAATCATCAAGATCGGCCAACTATATAATTACACTCGATACCGAAGGTAAAGAGTATATTGGGTTTGTGCAATGTCCGTCATGGTGTCTGTCCGTCTGTCCGTCTGTATGAACGCAACTTTTTTCCACACCCTTCAAGCTAGAGACTTCAAACTTTGCAAATCTCTTTATCTATGGCATAGTAAATTAAAGTGTTAAGATTGGAGCTCTACGATAACTAGGGGGCTGGCAAATCGATAAACTCGATAACGCAAGATCGATAGATCCAGCTATTTCGCAAGCCCCTACAGCTAGAACTACCAAATTTCGGGAGAAAATAGCTACTAACAACCCCGAAAAAACTGCATCAAAAATTTTGGAGCCACGCCCACCCATACCGCCCCCAGCCCCCCCGCAGTTTAACACCAAGAATGCCCATATCTTCTACAGTTTTTGAGCTAGAGCCATCAAATTTGGTTCCAAGATAGGTTTTGACGATCTTGAGCCAAATTCATAAAAACTTTGGATGCCACGCCCATCTATACTGCCCTATCCGCCTTCAACCACCTCAACGCTTCGTTAAAAACGGTAGAGCGTGTATCTTCCATAGTGTTTGAGCTAGAGTCACAAAATTTGGTAGGTAGATAACTGGTATCGACCCCCCAAAAACTGCATCAAAGTTTTGGAGCCCCACCCACCCATTCCGCCCCCAGCCCCCCGCAGTTTAAAAACAGAAATGCTTATATCTCTTACAGTTTTTAAGTAAGAGCCACCAAATTTTGTGCCAAAATAGGTGATTATAGCCCCAAAATAAATGCATAAAAACTTTGGATGCCACGCCAATCCATACTGTCCAAGCTGCCCCAAACCGCCCCAATGCTTCACTAAAAACGGGAATGCGTGTATTTTCCAAAGCGTTAAAGCTAGAGTCACCAAATTTGGAAGGAAGATAGCTATTAACGATCTCCAAAAAACTGCATCAAAGTTTTGGAGCCACGCCCCCCCGTTCCGAGCCCCCTGCATTTTGAAATCAAAAACGACTATATTTTCCACATTTTTTGAGCTAGAGCCGCCAAATTTGGTGCCAAGATAGGTGATGAAGTTAGCCAAAAAAAGTGGATGGCGCCCCCCACCCATACCGCCCCCAGCCCCCCTTCCACCATATTCTACTAACTTTAAGCTAGAGTCACCAAATTTGGTATGAGGATAACAATTAACATCATAAATAGATCTGCAGCTAAACTTTGGACGCAACGCCCCCCCATACCAGCCCCCAGCACCCAGCCCCCCTTCCACCATATTCTACTAACTTTGAGCTAGAGTCACCAAATTCGGTTTGAGGATAGCTATTGACATCATAAATAGATCAGCAAAAGTTTGGATGCCACGCCCCCCCTTACCAGCCCAAGCCCCCCTTCCCACAAATTTTCTATTTTTGAGCTAGAGTCACCAAATTTGGTATGAGGATAGCATTTGACATCATACACAGATCTTCAGATAAAATTTTGATGCCAAGCCCCCCCCCCCCCCCCCCACCACACCACACCATCCACCGTATGCTTCTAACTTTGAGCTAGAAGATAGCTTTTTTTTTGGTAGGAAGATAGCTTTTTGGCATCCCCATCTGCACCAGACAATCTTTGAGGCAGCCTACACCCCTGCCGTATCCACACACCATTGCAATCAGCTCTCTTTTAATCTGTTTTACTACTGGTATCGAGTATACCGCCGTCGGGTGCGTCCGACTGCAACGTTTCTACTTGTTTTTCTATTGGTCAGGTAGTTTTTAGTGTAGTTAAATATATTTTGGCCGATTTCGCATTCCGTTAGTTAAAGATGGAGAGGACTCCCACTCTATCGAAGGTTTTAGAGAAGTCTACAAATATGATAGAGCTATTACTGTTTAACGTAAAAAACGTTATTCGGCAGGTTCGGGGTGCAATTTGAAGTAAACATTTTTGCGACCACTTTCGCCGCGTTTATTGAGATTTATTGATACTTTATACATACCCAAATGGTATCTCATTTATATAGGAGGTAATTGAATTTGTTAGCTTTCGAACAATATAGAGTATAATACTGCTACATACAATGTTTTTGAATCCACAAGTAAATAAAGTTTTAAGCGCAATACATTTTTCCCCTTGTTTTCAACATATCAGGCCCGAATCTGGGAGTTAAGGTTGTTTATACAATACTACAATTTTTTAAAAAATCATCAAGATCGGCCAACTATATAATTATACTCGATACCGAAGGTAAAGAGTATATTGGGTTTGTGCAATGTCCGTCATGGTGTCTGTCCGTCTGTATGAACGCAACTTTTTTCCACACCCTTCAAGCTAGAGACTTCAAACTTTGCAAATCTCTTTATCTATGCCATAGTAAATTAAAGTGTTAAGATTGGAGCTCTACGATAACTAGGGGGCTGGCAAATCGATAAACTCGATAACGCAAGATCGATAGATCCAGCTATTTCGCAAGCCCCTACAGCTAGAACTACAAAATTTCGGGAGAAAATAGCTACTAACAACCCCCAAAAAACTGCATCAAAAATTTTGGAGCCACGCCCACCCATACCGCCCCCAGCCCCCCCGCAGTTTAACACCAAGAATGCCCATATCTTCTACAGTTTTTGAGCTAGAGCCATCAAATTTGGTTCCAAGATAGGTTTCGACGATCTTGAACCAAATTCATAAAAACTTTGGATGCCACGCCTATCTATACTGCCCTATCCGCCTTCAACCACCTCAACGCTTCGTTAAAAACGGTAGTGCGTGTATCTTCCATAGTGTTTGAGCTAGAGTCACAAAATTTGGTAGGTAGATAACTGGTAGCGACCCCTCAAAAACTCAAAGTTTTGGGGCCCCACCCACCCATTCCGCCCCCAGCCACCCCCGCAGTTCAAAAACAGAAATGCCTATATCTCTTAAAGTTTTTGAGTTAGAGCCACCAAATTTTGTGCCAAAATAGGTGATTATAGCCCCCAAATAAATGCATAAAAGCATTGGATGCCACGCCAATCCATATTGCCCAAGTTGCCCCAAACCGCCCCAATGCTTCACTAAAAACGGGAATGCGTGTATATTCCAAAGAGTTACAGCTAGAGTCACCAAATTTGGTAGAAAGATAGCTGTTAACGATCCCCAAAAAACTGCATCAAAAATTTGGAGCCACGCCCCCCCGTTCCCTAGCCCCTTGCATTTTGAAATCAAAAGTGCCTATATTTTTCACAGCTTTTGAGCTAGAGCCGCCAAATTTGGTGCCAAGATAGGTAATGAAGTTAACCAAAAAAAAAGTGGATGGCGCCCCCACCCATACCGCCCCCAGCCCCCCTTCCACCATATTCTACTAACTTTGAGCTAGAGTCACCAAATTTGGTATGAGGATAGCAATTAACATCATAAATAGATCTGCAGCAAAAGATTGGATGCCACGCCCCCCTTACCAACCCCAAATTTTACTATTTTTGAGCTAGAGTCACCAAATTCTGTTTGAGGATAGCAATTGACATCACAAATAGATCTGCAGCAAAAGATTGGATGCCAAGCCATAAATTAAGGTACAAACGTTAACGTTAAAGCTCTGGGAAATTCAACAAGAAAATTAGTGATCCAACATTTGTTGCATGGATTGGGAAAAACCCAATCAGACCAGCGGTATATTAGCAACAAGAATTCATATAATAGAGCGTTCAAATGCAAAAATTCTGATATAGAGTTGGGAAGTCGTCTAGCAGCTACCACGCTCTTAGAGAGAAATATCGCAGGCTAGTTTTACTTAAGTCGTGAGCCTCGAGCATATCGCGTCAGTCTGCTTGCTGGTTTCGCAGAGACATGAGCCATACTGTATGTGTGCGCATAGCTTGTTTGTTTCTCTTCTTGTGTCTCTTTGTATACCTGCTTGCTTATCGCTTTTGCCGCTAGCCCTAGAGCAGCAAGGCACAATTCGTGGATGATGGCTGTTATGTTTACATTATGTGTGCTACGCGGACGACCCAATATTGTTGCCGCACTTCATTTCTCTTGTTGTTGTCACAAAATTTTCTAAAATCGTGAAACTGGCTATTTTAGACATTATTTGAATATACCTGCTGCTTCCCATTATGAAAGGGTGGCATCGACTTATATGAACCTTGTGCAACTCTAAAGCTAAACGTGAGAAACTTCATGGACAATTATTCAATATTGGTACAAAGAGTATTTTTTCATACAGCAGAGTAGTAGGAGATTGTCGGTTCTGGGACACTTTAATTACACCCATAAATTTGATTTTTTTGACAGGTTAATTACCCCCCGCTGATTTTTTTTTTGACCCTTTTATTACCCCCCGCTGATACCAGGGGTGGAGAACAAAGGATTGAGAATTTCATCAGATCAAGCGTGAACACCGGCAAGTGTATCAAAGTCAAAGGAGGGTTGAGAACAAAGGATTGATAATTTTGTCAGATCAAAATCTTACAGCGTTCAGATGGACACCTGTAGGTGCATCAAAGTCAAAGGAGGGTTGAGAACAAAGGATTGATAATTTTGTCAGTCAAAAATCAAAACACATTCAAGGTTGGTTAGTACACCATAGTCAAAGGAGAGAACATTCCTATCGCGCATTGTTATTAACAATAGCAGCAACAAGCACACCAGAATTTGTGAGAATCGGTGCTCAAAGGATCTGTTTTGGCTATTTTACTAAGAATTGTTAGAGACAATTGTGTGCCTGTTTAATATGCGTCACCTTGCACACCTGCATGCAATAAAAAACGAATTTTTATGATAGTAAGAATCAGTGAACAAAGAATACAAGCATAGAGTCTAGTGAGTGCCTGTTTGATGTGCGTTGTTTTGCACACCCGCAAGCAAGCCATAAACAACGAATTTCGTGATCGTAAGGGTCAGTGAGCAAAGTATGGGAATTTTCTTTCGCAGCAGCAGCAACAAGGTCAATACATAGATTCTTAACAAGAGTATTGATACTTGTAGACAAAGAAAGTGTTAGAGGGAGAAAGTGTTAAAGAGAGAAAGTGTTAGAGGGGGAAAGTGTTAGAGGGGGATAGTGATCCTCCGTATGTTAGTTTAGTAAGACAAGGTCAATACATAGATTCTTAACAAGAGTATTGATACTTGTAGACAAAGCAAGTGTTAGAGGGAGAAAGTGTTAGAGGGGGGGGGGGGAAAGTGTTAGAGGGGGATAGTGAACCTCCGTATGCTAGTTTAGTAAGACAAGTCCAATCATGTTATTCTGTACACGATCGTCTATGAAAAGCAGGTTGGGTGCTAATTGATTGGTCCCCTTTATCCATAAGATGAATACTCTCAACCAATCCTGTAGCCGTAGCATTTAAATTTTTAGCGCCATCTCTTTCTTACATATACTCAACTTTTTTAGTGCGTACGTTTCTAACCTTTGTTTATTTATTTCTGTCTTAACTATTAGTCAATTGCCAGGAAAATCTTATATCCTGTATTGACTTCAAAATCAATAAAAGAGACAGTTTTGGTTAAAGTTGTAATATAAAATTTATTTTATTTATATATATTTTTATTTTTATTAATTTTTTTTTTTTACTAAGATACATAAATGTGCTTATTGTTTAGTTAAAATATTTCATGTTTTATTTCAACCTATTTTTCATACATTTTGTCATTTACTGACTCAAATGTTTTTTGTTTAATCTTTTATTCAAGTTTCTGTATTTCGCAATTAAACGTTCTAGTCTTGTAAGACGCATACTGTAGTAAAAACAACCACATGTATCAACTCCCTCTGTGGCCAGGTCGGATGACCAACAGCATGCTGAAAGGTGTTCGCCATATTTAGATTTAAGCAGATGACAGTTTTCGTACTGCAAGAAAAATTCTCGATATTCTTCCAACAGTTCATGATGTTCGGGAAAAATCATTTCATCGAACTCTTTTGAAAATTCATCGATTTTCTTAACTATTGTTTTAAATCCAAAGTTAGAAGTTAGCTCCATTTTGAAGTATACTAGGCAAGCGTTTACTTAAGACTGACTTAAAGGATTATTTTTACTTTCCTCGAAACATTTCATTTCTTATCAAGTTTCACATTCTGGTGAAATTGTGCTCTAAAAGTATTGACATCTCTTTTTATTTCTTTACCCATCTTTTTTGAAATTTCAAACAATAGACGAGTAAGATCAATTTCCGACTCATAATCATAAGTTGCATCTAAATCTGCAAGTTGTATACTACATTTACGCATCTCTGAACACTTTGGAATAATGTAATTATAATATATATTCCTTATATGATTTTTCAACAACGTGTTCCAACACAAAAATGTTGTTAGAAAAATTCCTAATCTTATAAACGATCTCCATGAATCGCTGTCAAATTCAATTCTATTACCATACTGATTGAGTATAAGTATTCGTTGCTTATCCGCTTTTCGAATTTTAAAATAGCACTTAACAGTATCAAGCATTGGATGTTCAATTATTGTATCTGGCATCAAAAAGTCAAAGTGCTCAAGTTTCATTTGGATGTACTCCTAATACGTTAATAGTTGAATCCATTCCTCTTTTCGCAGTCCAATGAAGTTATGTTTATGTTGCTGCATCCAAACAATAGGTGTAAAATCTCTACTCGTAGAAAACCCACATTTAAGTTTAAGCTCTAGACTAACAAAATACTCAAATCCAAAAATTATTTCATGATCTTGATATTTCCTTGAATTTTTGTTTTTTTTCAAGTGAAGCGTATCCATCCTGTCTTAACTGTTCTTTCAAACTAATCATTAAATTAGGTCATCCATGTTATTTAAGGTATTAATTTTCGCTTGGCTTCTCAGTACATTATTAACATTAGAAGCAAAATGGTCATTCTAGACAGAAACTCTTGTATTTTAGTTGACTTTCAATATGTTTTTGGAAACGAACGACAGATGTTTATCAAAGAGTTAGCATTTATGCAAGCTGGGTCCGTCATACCCAATTTTTTCCACTTTAAACCACCCTACCATATAAGGGAGTTGGATGAAGTAACTAGAAAAACCTTAAAAATAACCAAACAGTATGTTGACGGACTAGATTGGTCTGAAGGTGATATCTCTTATCTAAGTCTTGGTGATATTCTAAAGCCATTAAATAGATACACAACTGTTATAGTAAGAGGAAGAGTTAAAAAAGAGTTCTTAAGTAAATTTGTACACACCAAAATAATAGATTTATATCTTGAAAAGAGTTTAGCGAGATTGCCAAATTTCTTTACAAATTGCAGAGTACATAAGAAAATAGTTAATCAATGTGCACTAAATAATATATTTAAATTATTTCTAATCTTAGAAAACAATCATTTTGAGGTGTCTGAAAATGAAAATGTTTATACTAGTATAATTGATTAAAATAAAAATAATTTTTCTTATAAATTTCATCATGATTTTATTTATTTATTTTTTTTTTTTAGAGGGTTTACATATTATTTTAATTTATAAATGTGATTGAATTAAATTGGTTTAAACGATGCGTTGAACTAATCCAGTTAAAGGCGAATACTCTGCTAATCGATTATGCATAAGCAGACAATATACCTTAGTATTTTTAACACTAACACTTTCTAGGTCGATCGAAACTCTCACATCGATTGGCCCCGTTTTAACTGTTTCATTCTGATGTGACAAGTCCACAACAACCATCGGTGCTTTCTCTTTAAACTCTATGGGTGTTAGTAATGGTTCAGATTCCTTCATATAGTAGCTTGCTTGAAATCCTGTATACATGTCATACAATTTGGCATATCGTTCACGCTTAAAATTTATATTCATGTCATCGTACGGAAAGTTCTCTGAGTTTAGATACACTTTTAAGTTCCTCAAATTATTATGTGTTAGTTTATTATCCACTACAAAAGCTATTATTGCAAATCGAGGGCGTTCTCTATTAGCTGCCAGCTTAACATTCCAAACATGTTGGGTACCTTCTGATAATGTTGGATTCAGATAACAATCCCAACTGCGGAATGCAAGTGGTAGTGAGCCTCCACTCTTCGTCAGACTATACATTTGCAATTTCTTCTCATCACTTAGAGTAACATGTGGTATTTTCCATGTAATGTTAGAAATATTTAATTTATACTCCTTAGTTGCAATTTTACTATAATATACATCCTCCATATTCTTAGTCATCAATATTATTAATTCATGTTTGCAATTTAGTAAAACCTTGCTATAATCTTCAGCAAATCCAAGTAAGTATTTAAGAGGGATAGAAAAATTAAAATATCCGTTTGTCAGCTGTCTATCATTTCCATTGAACCAGCCAGAATTCTCTAACATGTGACTTTCCGTTTTGTTTAAAGAAGCATAGTTTTTTAAGGTTGTTGAAATACCGACAAATCGAGTACGATCAATTTCAATTCCATTTAACTCATATCGAACCTCATCAAATAAATAACTCATACAATTGTTTTTAAGTTTCCCGTCTACAGCAACCGTGTTATCCGCCAAACATATTGTGCCCTCAACATTAATAAAACTCTCACAAGGTAAAACATATAAGTCTTGATTCTGAATAGTAATTCTAACTTCATCGTTGCTTTTAAATGCTTGTAGATAGGGAGAATAACTATGGTACTCTTTTTTAATTATACTCTCATCTGAATATGCTTTCTCTCGAACATTCAATACACTACTCATTATTTTCTTAATTTTAGACCTAATGATTTTAAAAATAATTTGTTCTCGAGTGTTAGTAGTTTTTTCGTCGACCTGTCGCCTTCTGTAGTATAACTCAAAGTGTTAGCCGGTGGCAGATAGCTAACGTTTTTATTATTATAAATAATCATTCTCGTTGCCTCAAATGTAAGCGAAGTGTTACACTCTCTTTTCTTAAATTTACTAAGTTTCCGTTCTGATCAACAATCCGTATTATTAACGACTGTATCTCTCTCGTGTTAACTGGTAAATAAATAAGATTATTTGGTTTCTCACTTAATTTATAGCCTGGAGGAACGTTGAGTGCAAACTCATGGAGAGCATGACTTGATACCTCATTTACATAAGAACCGCAAACAATGTTACATTCTAAACGAATTGTATTTACTTTTAAAATGTCAACAGGTTGATCTGATATATGCGTTGCATTTGGCTTTAGCTCTTTTTTATTAAATCCAAATAGTTGACCAATAGTACGCTCTTTATTAAAATATATCGGATTTTCTTTAGATGAAATCACTACTTGCAGGGTATTATTATTGCTCTCAATTAGAGGATGCTTTAATTCATTTGGCTCTTTTTCCTTCATTTTCTCGCTAATAATTTCACTTATGTCACTAAGCTCATATGATCCCACAGGTATCTCGAAAATATGCTCTCCAATATGAAATAAATTATTATCATGATCCACATTTGGAATCGAGTTGTACATATGGAAATCAATTAGTGCACACTCATAACTTCCATTTAACTCTATGGGCGGATGATAATTTGCCATTAAAATCGAGGTGTTACCCGTCAAAGTTAGTGTTGTTGCCATTCCGAAAGATTATTGTTAAGTGAATTAATAATTCTAGTTTCTTTTATTTTATTTTATTTTATTTTAAATTTGAATAAAATCAGCGAACCCCCTTCTATATCGTCCATTTTCTAGCAGATCATCTTTACTTATTAATAAAAATCCATATTTTTCTCTCCAACAAAATTGACAAATTTTCCTAAAGGACTCCAGTGACATGTCTACGCCCACATGGTCCTGGTAAACATGTTTCATATTAACTTCATCCTGTCTAAACATAATAATTAGATTTGCATTGTCACGCACAAGATGTTTTGGGATGCGTGTATACGTTTGACACAAATAGAACGCATCTATATTTTTATGTCTACCCATACAGAAGTATGCCCGAATGTTATCCTGTTTTTCACATGCTACGTCATCGAAAATCATAATAGAGTTCTTTTTGGCATCGTTAGGTGCCACAACATTTTCATTTTCAGAAAATGTGAAATAACCTATTCCTTTTATTGGTCTTATAAGTGTTTTTAAGTACTCATATTTAGGCTGATATAACGACTTTGAATATAAGTAAATATTCTCAAACTTTAATCCGTTTGGGCTTTCAATCAAACTAATCATTACATTGGTTTTTCCGCAATTAGAAGGTCCGACAATGAGAGCTCTTATTGAGTTGGGTAACAAGCTACTGTGTCTAAGTTGTTTCATATCACCATTTTTGTAATCGATATTTTTTATTTCAATATCAGTTTTTTGTTTTATTAAACGCATATTAATGATACTTCTTTGAATAGACCGTTACTTACTAAAATCTCATTGAAGAATAAACAACAAATAAAATGGTGCAGCGCTTTTATAAAAGAGCTAGTAACAAAACACCACTCTACCTAGGTAGAGGTATTGTAAATAAAATAATAAACTCCTTACCAGTTGAGCTACACATTCCGGGCTATCAGTTTTGTGGTCCTGGTACAAAGCTTAAAGCTCGTTTAGAACGTGGTGACAAAGGAATAAATCCCCTGGATGCCGCCTGTAGAGAACACGATATAGCCTATTCTAAACATAAAGATCTGGAAAATCGTCATAAAGCCGACTCAATTCTAGCAGAAAGAGCGTGGGAGCGTGTTAGAGCCTCCGATAGTACTTTCGGAGAAAAATCCTCTGCTTACTTCGTAACCAACGCAATGAAAGCAAAGAAAAAGTTTGGAATGGCTCTCTCACAAAAGCAAAAGAAACGAAAAGCATGTAAAAAAAATAAAACATTTATGAATATCGTTCGAGTCGCAACCAAAGTGTTAAAGAAAGAAAAACCATTTGACATTCAATCTGCGATTAAAGTAGCACGAAAAGCTATATCTAAAACCATTGGAAATAAGAAAAATACAGTTATTATTCCTCGTGTAATAAACATTCCTAAAATTGGAGGTTTTTTACCACTTGTACCAATTTTAACAGCACTCAGTGCATTAGGTGGAATTGCATCTGGAGGAGCAGCTATTGCTAAAAGCATTAATAGTGCTAAGAATGCCAAAAAAGAGTTAGAAGAGAATAAACGGCATAACAGAAAAATTGAAGCTATTGCCTTAGGTAACGGACTCTACTTAAAACCGTATCAAAAAGGTTTTGGTATAACATCAAATAAAAAAATTAATTTTTTATGAATGAGCTGCCCAACAAACCACTTTCGAACATTGATATTATAAACTTCGCGCGCAAGCATATCCCACATTTCAGAGGGGTTTATATGAGAAACTCCTTACCGAAACAAGTAAGAAAAAGAGAATGTGGTATTGTTAATTTGGACTCGTCAACTGGAGCTGGAACGCATTGGGTAGCTTACTATAAGGCGGATGAGGAATGCAGATATTTTGATAGTTTTGGAAATTTAGCACCACCTTTAGAACTTATAAGATATTTGGGAGAGAACATAAAATACAATTATAATCAAGTACAACGATTTGGAACATTTAACTGCGGTCACTTATGTCTTAAGTTTTTAATCCTTGTCTCAAAATCGCCTTTAAAGTAAATTGATTGAATAAAGAAGAAATAAAAATATAAATATATATATTTTCTTTAAACTATCTTAGTTTGTTGCAATTAACTGACTAGTTCACATCTAGCTCTATGGTTACACCACTTACTAGCTAAAGAAAAACAAAAACAAAAAAAACAAGTAAACAAGAACCTGTTATTAGAACCACGTTAAAATAACAGCTGAACAAGACCCTGTTATTAGAACAACGTTAAAATAACAGCAAAACAAGACTCTGTTATTAGAACAACGTTAAAATAACAGCAAAACAAGCCTCTGTTATTAGAACAAAGTTAAAATAACAGCAAAACAAGCCTCTGTTATTAGAACAAAGTTAAAATAACAACAAAACAAGACTCTGATATTAGAGGCACGTTTAAATAACATCTAAACAACAACCTAGGTTTTACTCTCTGATCGAGTTTATTAGATTCCTTCTATAAATATATTAAAATGAATGAACATACACTTAAGGAACTGACAATAACAAGAAACGCGCTGAAAAGAAAATTTCAAAGTATTAAATTAGGAAAAGCTGCGAATGAATATCAGTTAGAGGAAACATTTAAACCGTTGACAGAACCTCTTAAAAAGATGATTAAAGAAAATATAGAAATTAAACCTCGTTCCCGAATCAAAAAAGAAGAAAAAAATATGAGTAACAATGAGGTGCAAAGAAATGAAGATTACACTAGTGAGTTTTATGATGCATTAGATGGGGAAGTAGATGGGAAGCAAACCTTCCATGAATTGCTTATACCGAGCGACCAAACTTATGTTAACCCCGCTCTAGTAAGCAATGAAGAGTATAATCAGACAAACGAAATTAGTGATGAGGGCTATAATCTCAGTTTAAAAGACTTAGAACGCGAGGGACAACTAGATAAAGCATTTGGACCAACTAAAATTGATGGAGCAACTAAATTAGGGAGCTCTAAAATAAATGTGGATAATAAAATAATAGAACTTGACACGGGTGAAAAGTGGAATTTTACTCCTGGATTATATTCTTTAATTTTTTTAAAAAATCCACGTGGATATAACCAAATGGACCTGAACTCATATCAGGAAATTTTACTAAAAACAAATGCTCACAGAAGAAATCATCGGCCTAATGAAGCACTAAAGGGTAATCGCTCCAAAAAGTATAACGAAATAATTAAAAAACTTTTCTCAAAAGTGGTTGAACCAAGCGCAATGTCTACACCTCTAAATAGTAAAAACTCAACACATAAAGGCGGTACTCTTATGATGCTCAACAAAAATAAATCAAATTATGTATACTGGGACAATCCTAATGAGATTGTTAATAGACTAAAGCTTTTGGTCGCTTCACAGTCAGCTGGTAACAGTAATCATAATAATGAAATTATTTCGATAATTGAAGAGTTGCGAGAGGCAAACATAATTTTCTAATAAATATGGTCTACACTCATTAAATATTCTTATTATTAATATGTCCCTTGACAAGTTTGGACATTTCTCAAACGATAAAGAACGTTCGGAAAAGTTAAAAAGGAGGATTAAAACTGTGGATGGAGTTCACTTTGATGAGGATGGTAATCTAAATGCCCAGAACAAACGCATTAAAAATTCAGTCCACCCCATAAATAATAATGATTTAGTAATAAAAGAATACGTTGATGATAAAGTATTTGAATTAAAGAAAAGTCAAACGGTATACATTACTCAGTTAGTAGAACACAGAAATAATAAGTTTAAAGGTTTGGAAAACAAAATGAACGAAATAACTAAGGAAATAGCCCAGATAATAGATAATGTTAATAAAGTTAGCAATGAGATTATTTCAAGTATAAACAGTAATAATGAGTTTGTGACCAAACACTTACATCAAGAAAAAAAACGATTGTGAAATCATAGATCAATGAGACGTCAGTAAAAAAAAAAAAAATAGTTATTGGCAGCAATGTGGAGTCATTATGAGTCTTGACAAGTTTGGACACTATTCAAGCGTTCAAGAGCATTTGGAGTATTTAAACAGAAATAGCAAAACATTAGTGGGTTTTCTCATTGATGAGGATGGTAATTTGAATATACAGAAAAAACGAATCATATGTTCTATACAACCGCAAGATGCGAATGACTTGGTTATAAAAGGATATGTGGATGATCTATTAATTCAAGTGAATGATGATATAAGTCACACTATTTTGTTATTATTAATAAAACAAAGAAACCAAAAAGTTGATTTATTACAAAAGAATATAAACGATACTAAAAACAGGATAGAAAGTATAAAAGAAAAACTTGATAAATATTTTACATTTCTAATTGGATGCATTAAGGAAAATAAAAAGAATAAAAATAATAAGAGTGAATGGATTGCCTTTACCGTTTAAAATTAAAATTGATATAAATGTAAATACAACCCAGCCAAGCTTGTTAAGAGCTGTTTGACTCTCATCACGAATGGTTGTAAATCAATTGATTGTGACTATATAAGGAAAAAAAAAAAAAAATGACTTTAAAATCTTTTATGTGTATATGTGTTGTATGGTTCGCAACACTGAAAGAGAAAAAAACGACGTGGATCTCAAAAATTTTCCTCCAACATAAGACAAAAAGACGTCGTCAGCATACTTGTACTACTTTGTAGTGAAAAAAAATAAATAAAAATTAAACCAAAGCACTCAAGAAGCATTCCTTTATTCAACGACGTTGTTCAGAACCTTAATACTACAAGTTAAACTAATAAGAGCTACATTCTAGTATGAGTAAACGGGAATTAGTGAACGAGTTACATGCTCCTGCACGTAAAAAGTTTAGACGAAGAAGAGTTGTAATGAAGGGGATCGATGACCTTTGGCAGGCAGACTTAGTAGAAATGGGAAAGTACGCCTCGTCTAATAAGGGATATCGATTTCTATTGACAATCATTGACACGTTTTCTAAATATGCGTGGGGAGTAGCATTAAAAACTAAATCTGGAAAAGAAGTTTCAAAAGCGTTCGCAAGCATTTTTAAATTGCAGAGAATTCCCAAGAATTTACAAACGGATGATGGAAAAGAATTTTTTAATACTGATTTTAAAAACTTGTGCAAGAAACATAACATTAATCATTACTCAAGCTTTAGTGTTCTTAAAGCATCAATTGTTGAGCGTTTTAATAGAACTTTAAAGGAAATGATGTGGAAAGAGTTTAGCTTTAATGGAACATACAATTGGATTGAAATGTACAAGCAGTTGATTAAACAGTATAATAAGCAATATCATAGGACAATTAAAATGCCACCTTTAAAAGTAAATTCCTCAAATGAACAGATATTGCTAAATACTGTGTATAGCCACTTAAAAATCTTTGTTGGCAGTAAATTCAAAGTAAATGATCATGTGCGTATAAGTAAACATAAACATTTATTTGAGAAAGGATATACACCAAACTGGACAAGTGAAATTTTCCAAATTAAAAAAATACAGAATACATACCCTACTACATACATATTGAAAGATTATGAGGGTACCGAAGTGAAAGGCGGTTTTTATAAAGAGGAACTAACAAAAACAAAGTTACCACACACTTATCTAGTTGAGAAAATAATAGAACGACGAAAAGGTCAGGTGCTAGTTAAATGGTTAGGGTTCTCGAATGCGCACAATTCGTGGATAGATAACAATGACATTGTTTAAGCGTGTATCAGGTATTGACCGCATCACTCCATTGGTGTAACATGCATTGGTCGCATCTCTCCATTGGTGCGTCAAGTGATGGGCGTATCTCTCTATTGATCACACTTTTCCTTTTTAAGAGAAAGCAGGACATTTTTTTTTTGTGTGCATATGTGTGTGTGTGAGGGTGTGTCATCTGATGAGTATAAAAGGTGTGCATATTGGAGCTCAAACAATCAAAATCAAAAAGCAGCAAGGCGAGCACAACACTCAAAAAAAAAAAAAAACACAAAACACCTAAAATGAAATCATCAAGGAAATCTATGGCAAGTCAAAAAAACACCCTTGATGGGTGGATAATAAGGAAGCCAGCTGTGGAGCTGCTTGGTGAGGATGAGCAGGAGATGCCACCCCCATTTGATGTGTATGACCCCCTTAACATGGGTGAAACACGGAGACGTCGCCGGTTCACAACGATGGATAATTGGGTGATCAGACTGTCGTCGCCTGCCCCATTGAGATCTGTCCCTTATGTCAGGAGACAAAATCAACAACAAGTCGAAGAAATACTCGACCGGAGCTGGACACCATCACCGCTCTTCGAGTGTTCGTTTCGGACGAGCACTCCGGTGCTCAATATTTTTAATAATGATGAGCTGGATGCAATACTAAATGAGATGAATTATTCATTTTAAAAATTGTAATTTTATACATAATAATACATATCTAAATAAATAAATAATATAAACTGCATTTTATGATGTCTTTTTATTTACTTTCTTGTTTTACTATTTTTATTTACAGATATATTTTATTTCAGGCTATATATCTAATAATTAGATTTTTTAAAATAAAAATAAAAGATTTAACTGTATTTACAATGTGTGTTTTTATTTATTTACTTTCTTGTATTATTTTTATTTACAGATATTTATATTACTTTTACTTTCAGATTTTTTGTGTATCTTATTATTATTTACAGATTTTGTTATATTTAAGTTTTTTTCTAGATTTTTTTTTTTTTTTTTTTTAGTTTTGGTAAATGAATAAACAATTTCATTTTATTTCAACTTCACCTATATAAAGTTATTACGTTATGTGGGAATCAATTTTATAATGACCCCACGCATATGTATTAATACCGTCAGACCTTGTTTTCCTCTTATCGTCATAAGAGCTTAAAGTAGTTTTATTTATCTTATGTGTATATAAGTTGTGGATTTTAGATCTAAATAACATCATTTCATCTTTGAATATCTTTTTATCAAATAGACATTCTTTATAACTATTTATAGTTAGCTTATCTAATGCAGACTTCTTAACACCCTTAGATTTTTTAATACATCCACCCCCCTCAAGAGACAATGAATACATTTTCGCTCTGAGACCAACAAACTCTAGCATTCGTTTACCGCAGTTCTCATCCTTCATCATACCCAAAACCTTTTTATTGCACCTTTTAATCCCATATAAGTTAGCTAACTCCTCAGGATATTCAGATGTATCAAACTTCATTTCAACATCTTGAGCAATATCTGCATAAAAATCTTTAGTCTGTATCGAGTATATGAATGAGTCTGTATCCATATAATTCAATGTGACTTTTTCTTGGAATTTAGGTTTAATATAATCATAATGAAAATCATACATCTGCCATTTGGAAAGTTCTAAAACTGTAAACCCTAAATACATTGGTTTATCATAAACATTATGGAGGCGCTTCATCTGAATAGCATACATATCTTCAGAAAATTGTGCAGAGCTATGAAAACTAGCCTTAGCAATAAGCGAACGTGCACCTAATCGATTGCGTGTTGTGGATTCCCACGAAGTGATAATTTTAACATCTTTACGTTTTTCAACGTTCTCCATTGTTTTCCCATAGACTGCGTTATTAAGCAATTTAAAAAAATCTTTTTCAAAATTGTTTTTCGCTAATGTTCTATGGGAAGTGTTTAGGTCAATATACTTTTTAAGCCAAGGAACCTGTTTAAATTTTAAAACTCTATGTATTTTTGATAATATTAAACCATTATGTAAACACTGCTGAAGGTTTTTGTAATGAATAGGGTATTTTGTTTTTGATCTTAGATCAGCTATAAGTTTACATACCTTTGCATCTGGTGTAGGTTTTTGATTTAGCGGACAAAAGGGTAGATCATTATGATAATCATGTAGCGAATCAGGATAAATAAGGTCTACTTCTAAAATGTAGCCATATTCCGAATTGTCCTCTATATGAAAAACATTTAATGCTGCAATCTCAGTCTCACTCATCCATTGAAAACCAGTGTATGGCAGACTCTGAGACATTGCCCAGCCATATTAATTATTTGCATCCAGGTACATTAAATATTCAGATGGTTTGCTTGCGTCATATGTATCCATATACATGTGGTTGGCTTTGGAGTACCGTTTGCAGCATTGTACCAAACCACCTCTAATACCATTCTGAATAAACCTATACATATCTATATCAGTAAGAAGATCTAATTCTATTTCTGTGGTTTTAAGCATAGCATCCCACGATAGTCCGGGTGTGGTATAATAATGCGCAGGATCGAGAGAATAAATTTTCTTACATATTGCGCGAAAATTTTGAAAAACATCAGTCAATAAAAGAACATCTGTTTTGAGATAAAGCTCCATATATTCTTTTAATGACTGACAGTTGAAAACTTTCCATATATGTTGTGCATGTAAATAGTCCTCAGGCGAACATTCTTTATTAGTCAAACTGTTAAAGAACTTCTCCCTTGGAGGTAGACAGGTTTCAGACAGTCGGCTTTCTGAGTCCAAAAACTCATATGGAAAAACTCCTTTTCTACGCAATAAATTAAACTCCTCCTCGCAGGGATAAAAACGCTTAACGCTCTCAAAACATTCAGTAGATAGATTACTACTTAGAGCATCTAAGCTGGTTGCCATAAAGCGAAAAGTATCTAAAAATCTAATTTCTAAGTTTTTATCATGGGACGCTATGTGTGTAAATTTTGAGAGTGATATGTACAACTCCTTATTTAAAGGGAGTACTTTAATATCACCCTCAACTTTGTTTAGTTCTCTCACGAAAAGATGAGAGTCATACCGCGAGAAATTATGGAAAAATACGGGGACAAAAGGTGCAATTTGGTAATTAATGTTACAAACATTATGAGCTGGACCCCTATAATGACCAGTTAAATGACAGTGATCCCGTACTCGGTCGGTCCCCAACATTTTCTTGCAAATATGGCAATTTACTGCATTTTGAAAACTGGCTTCCTCCACTGCACTCATTGTCATAGGTTTAATACTAGAAAGGTAAAAGGTATAAATCTCAGTAACATCTCTGATGAGAGATGTGACAAATTTAACACCTGCATCTCTACCTGTCTCTAATACAAACTTGTCTAAGGATGGGTCAAATGAGCACTTGATGTAGTACGAGAATGCTATAGGTACATGTAAAGATGTAGCCGTAACATTCTCGCTTACTTTTGAATTGAGGGGGGTTAGTATACACTCGAAGTCTGCATACACTACAAATGGTACATCTAAACAACGGTTAAAATTCTTAAATTTAAGACTTGCTTTTTCTAAAGTTGGTAGCGTTGAAACCATCTTGCCGCAGTTGCTACGGTGTACCATAGACAACTTCTCACTGTGTGAGAAGTTGAGGCAGGTGTTGCAGAAATACAGTTGATGACTATTTGTCGTTACCTGCGAGCGAACCAGTCTGAAAGTATGAAAGTAAAAGAAAATTTAATAGTACTGTAAATTAAGAAATTCTATTTATTAATCTTACCTTGATAAACTCTTTATCCATACAAAATGAGCCCGTCTATCACTCTCCAAAAGCAATAAACTTATATGCTTTTCCCTTTCAACCTCCGTTAAATAGAGCGGGCCAACTACTTTTCCTTTTTCCTCATCAAATCCAAAAACATTTATACTAATAGTAGAGTTCCGGCTTTCGAACACTTTGATTTGTGTCAGCGGAAGCGGAAACTTCAAGTCTGTAAAATCTAATGTAAGTTTATCGCTTACATTGATTTTTGTGCTTTTTATATTAATCTCACGGTTGTCACATCTCTCAAGATGTCTGGCGTTGTATGTTGTATTCAAGGCTGATATTAAAGCCCATTTAAAACAATATTCATCCTTGTTCTTAACATTTACAATCGCCTTTTTAACCCTCAACACCTTAGGAGTTTCAATAAAGCTTGCAACTTTTAATGGAGTGTATTTATTCAGATTACATTCCAATCTAATAATCTGTGACATTGTCCATCCGCTGTCCCTTTCCTGGAACTCATCCATTTTTTGTCGAATGAGTTCGGCATGCAGATTATAGACCTCTTCTATATTACATCCGAGTGTAAGAACACACATAGGAGTTTGGTGTGACTTTATTTGCATCACCATTTCGTCTTGATGGAATTTGATGTATTCGGCAAATAGCTCAAAGTTTATCTTACACGATGTGTGTAAAGATAAAACATTAGCTATTATTGGAATAAGCTCCGATGAGGCGTCAGTGAGGAATTCTTGAGGATCAAGAATTTTCTCACGCCTATTATCAAACGATAACGTAAGAATGCGGTTTTTAAATCCACCTGAAATCTGCTTAACAGCACTATTCACAGGTATAAAAACACGCATTTTGTGGGTATTGGATCTTAAATGTCCATTCCACTTTGAAAATAGTACAAAAATCATACATGTGTTACACCACGTAGAATGGGAGGTGATGGCGATGGGTGTTTTTGTGGAGGTGGTGGCGATAGTGTTGAGGTAGCCTGTGTTGATTATGGTAGGAGTGGTCACCGTAGATGAGTTGGTGGAGGTGGCGGCGATGGTGTTGAATTGGGCTGTGTTTTCCATAGTAGGGGTGGCGGGAGTGTTTGAATAACACTCGGCTAGAGCATTTAGGCAGGCCGTACTGCATATTACTTTTTTTGTAGTTCCTGGAGTGTTGGGAGATGTATCTGTATTGAAACACTCTGCTAATGCGTTAAGGGAGGCAGTGGTGTAAACCATTTTCTTAATCGGGTTCGAAGACATTTTGATGTGAATTAATTTTTAATATTTATAAACAAACGTTTGAAAACACGGAGGATAAAATTTTACAAGATACTCTTGAAAACTTCTAGAGCTAATGATCGTTTATTTAACCAAAACTGTCTCTTTTATTGATTTTGAAGTCAATACAGGATATAAGATTTTCCTGGCAATTGACTAATAGTTAAAACAGAAATAAATAAACAAAGGTTAGAAACGTACGCACTAAAAAAGTTGAGTATATGTAAGAAAGAGATGGCGCTAAAAATTTAAATGCTACGGCTACAGGATTGGTTGAGAGTATTCATCTTATGGATAAAGGGGACCAATCAATTAGCACCCAACCTGCTTTTCATAGACGATCGTGTACAGAATAACATGATTGGACTTGT
Organism: Scaptomyza polygonia; assembly: GCA_035044585.1. Taxonomy (NCBI): domain Eukaryota; kingdom Metazoa; phylum Arthropoda; class Insecta; order Diptera; family Drosophilidae; genus Scaptomyza; species Scaptomyza polygonia. The sequence goes on from JAWNNU010000020.1 coordinate 37,964, forward strand.
CTTACTAAACTAGCATACGGAGGTTCACTATCCCCCTCTAACACTTTCCCCCCCCCCCCTCTAACACTTTCTCCCTCTAACACTTGCTTTGTCTACAAGTATCAATACTCTTGTTAAGAATCTATGTATTGACCTTGTCTTACTAAACTAACATACGGAGGATCACTATCCCCCTCTAACACTTTCCCCCTCTAACACTTTCTCTCTTTAACACTTTCTCCCTCTAACACTTTCTTTGTCTACAAGTATCAATACTCTTGTTAAGAATCTATGTATTGACCTTGTTGCTGCTGCTGCGAAAGAAAATTCCCATACTTTGCTCACTGACCCTTACGATCACGAAATTCGTTGTTTATGGCTTGCTTGCGGGTGTGCAAAACAACGCACATCAAACAGGCACTCACTAGACTCTATGCTTGTATTCTTTGTTCACTGATTCTTACTATCATAAAAATTCGTTTTTTATTGCATGCAGGTGTGCAAGGTGACGCATATTAAACAGGCACACAATTGTCTCTAACAATTCTTAGTAAAATAGCCAAAACAGATCCTTTGAGCACCGATTCTCACAAATTCTGGTGTGCTTGTTGCTGCTATTGTTAATAACAATGCGGGATAGGAATGTTCTCTCCTTTGACTATGGTGTACTAACCAACCTTGAATGTGTTTTGATTTTTGACTGACAAAATTATCAATCCTTTGTTCTCAACCCTCCTTTGACTTTGATGCACCTACAGGTGTCCATCTGAACGCTGTAAGATTTTGATCTGACAAAATTATCAATCCTTTGTTCTCAACCCTCCTTTGACTTTGATACACTTGCCGGTGTTCACGCTTGATCTGATGAAATTCTCAATCCTTTGTTCTCCACCCCTGGTATCAGCGGGGGGTAATAAAAGGGTCAAAAAAAAAATCAGCGGGGGGTAATTAACCTGTCAAAAAAATCAAATTTATGGGTGTAATTAAAGTGTCCCAGAACCGACAATCTCCTACTACTCAGCAGAGTGAGCGTCTCAGCAACGACAAGCCAGCAGGTTGTTGTTTTGTTTCAGTTGCGCTTTGCGTTCAGCGGCCCGTTGATTAAAGGAATGGCGAAGGGTCAGCGGAAAGCATGAAAGGTAGGAAGTTTGTTAGTATTTGTATTTGAATACACTTTGTAATTTGCGTACATCTTTGCATAATTGTATGGCAAGGGTTCTTAGAAAGTGTCATAGGGTAAAAATTCGGAAGAGTATGAATGATCAGCAGCAGCAGATCTTATATTTGACTGCCTTCGAAGTCAAAGTCTTGTGTTTGTTTTTACCCAAGCGCATTAATGAGGGATGAAAAAAAGTTGTGAGGAACAAGTGTTTACCACAAGGCTGGGTTTTTTTATCTTCAAATATATATGGTTCTTATATATGAATGAAAGTTTGCCTGCCTAAAGTATTTTGTGACCTTTTGATACCTGTCCCACCCCACAAAACACTTGCACTAGCAATTGTGTGCACCTTGCCAACCAAGTTTCTTGAGCTAAATGTGAGAAGGCGAATCAATTGTACAATATTGATCATGAAATTGAATTAAAATACATATATTTTATTAGTATAGAAACATAACTGCATTTAATTAAATTGTCCTCATTCATGAAGATCGCAGCAGGTCAATGAATGACAACCCGCCAGTTCACTTTGTAGTCATATCCAAAACTCCACTAGTTCTTAACTAGTTATTTTGCAACTAGTTCGCAACTTGTTATTTTGCAACTAGTTCTCAACTAGTTCTCAACTAGCTATTTTGCAACTAGTTCTAAAGTAATGCGACGGTAGTCAGTTCTAAAACGTTTTCATAATCTTTATGCGTTAATTGCTTTCTTGCTCTCTTTACTGATACCATTAGCGAGAGAAATTTCTTTGCTATGCCTAAGCGAATGTAGAGAGACAAAGAGAGAGGAAAAGAGTTAGCGAGCGCATTTGCAAGCAGCAGCACAACAACAAATTATGTGCTGTAACTGTTTGTTATCCGTTTGTCTTCTTTAATATTTACCGGTTGAATTTTGTTTTCTGTGTTATGCATTTTATGCTTGGCTAATTTTTGCCAGTTTTAGTGCAATTGTGACCACGCTGTGCTGTGCATTGTAAAATTTTTATTAAAAATATAAAAACAATTAAATCTAAAGAAATAAACTCAAAAACAATTAAAAACAAGTTAATAAAAATATAACAGTTCTACAAACAAAACAACAAAAAGTTTTTAAATAAACACAAAAAAGTTTTACAACAAAGGAGTCAGCGACATTAAGGAACCACATAAATACATATATATTCAAAAAATTAATAAAAAACGCTAAGTACTAAACTTTATTTATTTAACTAACTTATTACATATATACTTATTAGAGCTCGCAAACAACCGTCAACCATTTCAAAGTGTCCACAAAAAACCGATCATCTACGGACACTTTGAGTATAAAGAGAGAGCAAACACACTCAAAAGTGTATTCGCTCAACAATTGTTCTTCTCAGAGCAAAACACTTTTTTGTCTGTTCTCTTTGGTTTGCTCGCTCACTGACTACTTTGATCGGACACTTTCGGTAAAACAGTCTTTTTGTATGTATGCGTGCTTTTGTGTGAGAAGCAAACGTACGCTACGGTGTCCCAAACCCAAGGAGAGCCAATAAAAGACAAGTTGTCAAAATTATATACATAAATAGAAAATTTTGATGTAGCAAATGGCCGTTTGCCATTAAATGCCAATACCTTAAATTTAAAATACCACTTTTGGCAGATCTTGCGCATGTGGTACTTGCTACCCCGGTATCCGTGGAAAGAGCATTCTCCGCCCTGCATTTTATTTTCAATGAGAGGCGCAGCTCTCTCAGTGCAGAAAATATTAATTCCTTATTAATTGTTAAACTGAATTCAGAATAAAAAAATCTATGCAACGCTTTCTTGTTTTTCTATAACTCATTTTTGCACATGAAATGATTAGTACTCTTCTTTTCTCTTTCTCGCATACAGCAAGAAAAAAACACTTTTTGAAGACACTTATTGCGCAGTGGTCTTTCAAAAACAGTTTTGCAGTGAGCGCTCACTCCAAAGTGTCTCTCTATCAGTTGTTATTGAGAGACCGATTCGTTTCTTCGGTTGAGCCAAACAGTCCGACTGAAGAGCGCAATTGACACGAAAAAAAGTGTTTCGATCAGAGAGAGATTGTTTGTGTTAAATTTTGGTATGTTTTGTCAGTGTGCAGACTGTGCTTGCAAAATCGGTCGACAGTTATTTGCGAGCTCTGATCCTTATACATAAAAAAACATGATCATCAAAAGGCATATGAGGCGATTGGTAAAAAAAGAGAGGGAGAACATTTTACAGAAACAGAAGTGTGCGGTGTAAAAAGAAAATATAGCGAAATTTGTGAAAATAAGAATATTAATATTGAGGGTGTTGAAGTTAATAACGTCAACTTTGACATTGGTGACGTTTTAGACGAAAACAATGATTCTGTGTTCGAAGTTCCAGATGACGAAACACAGTTGTCTTTAAATGAAAAGCTAAAGTTTTGGTTTCTTGAATTTAAACCAAGGAGGGATGCAGTTATTGCCCTTATTAAAGTTCTCCAAAGTGAAGGTTTGTGTGTGAACAATTTTTATAAGTTTTCATCGGAAAAAAAGCCTCATATTGAAAGTATGTGCGGTGGTAACTACTTGGATGTAGGGTTAAAAAACCAATTAATTAAAGTATCGGGGGCAGTGCAGCTTCCAAGCGACATCAATATTGATATTAATATAGACGGACTGCCTCTGTTTAAAAGTTCAAGAGCACAGCTTTGGCCTATTTTAGTGAGAGTAAATAATGTTCGGAATACACCAATTTTTCCGGCCGGCGTCTTTTTAGGTAATACCAAACTAGGAAATAGTGATAAATATTTAGATAAATTTTGTAATGACTTGCGCGAACTTGCAGAAAGTGGATTGGATTTAAACGGGAGGAGAATATGTGTAGGGCTTAGAGCTATTGTTTGCGATGCACCAGCTAGAGCGTTTATAAGCGAAACACCGGGGCACACTTCTTGTCACGGTTGCACCAAATGCACTCAGGTCAAGTCTTATATTGAAAATTTATGTATTCTTATCATAATAAAATTTTCAGAAACATTTTTAAAAATGACTGCCACCCCATCAAAAGTAACGCGCGTTTGCTTCAACGACAATGGTGAGAACCGTTTAAAGTACCAATATCTTTATATCTTGCCTACATTTATATACAATCTTATTTAATTGCAGAGACTGATACAGGTAGCGTGAACGCAAGCAGCAAAATTGAGGAGCTGCAAAGGGCAATGGTTTAGTTAAAAGGTAATCAGGTAAACAAATTCAAATGAAGTGTATAAAGTAATTTAATTGAGTAATTGATTTTATTTTCAGAAACAATACTGCAGGAAAAAAAGCAGATTTTGGCTATGCCTTAAATGGTCAAGTATGATCTTAATACAATTCATAATTTTTTACAGAAACAGTGCAGAGGGAGAATTTGCTCTTGCAGCAAGAATGCGGAGCTTTGAAAAGTATAAAACCCTTCTGCTGTACCATAATTTCAGACATACATATATTAAAAACCTTTTTTTTCAAAAGATCAACTCAACGTTGCTCTTAGTGGGATAGCTGAGCAAAAGGTAATGTTGGCACAATTGCTGCGGCATAACACGGCGGAAAATGTATACCGCACAAAATTTCCTCTGGAGACCTAGGAGAAATTTATAGAACTCAACGATGCAATTACAGAGGAAACAGGAGATTACTATGTGAGTAAAAATAATAATATCTTTAAATTCCCATTGCGTTTACTTATACATTCTTATTGCGTTCACTCATACATTTTAGATCAAGGCATTAAGATCTTTAATCCAGCGGGTGGGTTTAAAAAAGGGGCTGCAACGTGTGCTGTCAAACAACATAATACAAATGTACAACATTTGTGGCACACACGGTAAAAAATCATTGAGAGTACATTGTAATTTCTACAATGTGCTTTTAGGTAATAGTTTATATACCCATTGAATGTATACTTATTTTATAAAACACATCAAATTTATATCTTTCAGCTTCAATACCAGAGGGGGATAAGCCTGCGGAAGAAGAGCTGAGGTCGGCAATCCAATTGCAAAAAAAAAGATTTTTTAAAACAGTATGCGTTGGCAAAAAAAACTTGCCGACTTCACCAGAGGTGTAATCAATCTGTAAGCTGTTTTGTTAATAAAAAAAGTTGTTGAAATGAAGAAGAATTTTTTTTTTGTATTACAAATAATCTTATTTCTTTTCAGCCCAAAATAATAGTCCAAAACTTGTTATTTTAAGTCAAAATTAAAAATATTTGCAATCCGTTTTTTTATTCAAAGTAGTCAGTTGGCAACTAGTTCTAATTTTGACCCAAAGTAGTCAGTTGGTAACTTGTTCTAATTTTGACTCAAAGTAGTCAGTTGGTAACTAGTTCTAATTTTGACCCAAAGTAGTCAGTTGATAACTAGTTCTAATTTTGACCCAAAAGAACTAGTACAGAACTAGTTGGAAGTATTGCTAAGCAGAACTAGTTGCCCTCCTAGGACATCCCCATGTAAAAGTAAACAGTTGTTAGCATTGAAAAGTAATCGAGCGAGAACTAGTTATTTCTACTTTGCAACTAGTTCTAGACTAGTTCTGAACTAGTTGCCAATACTGGCATTAATGCCAATGCTACGCATACAATTATACGTGCACATTTATTCACAAAGGGACACACACACATGCTTATGATACCTAGTGGAAATGAAATATCAAAAATTATTTCAAAGCCCAAGTCCACCAAAACTGCAAACATAACAAACGCACATTTGCACACACAAATATATATGTATATGTAAATGTAATTTGTGTAAACGCACTAGTGCCTTGCTGCTCTAGGGCTAGCGGCAAATGCGATAACCAAGCAGGTATACAAAGAAAAGGGACACAAGAAGAGAAACAAACAAGCTATGCGCACACATATAGTATGGCTCATGTCTCTGCGAAACCAGCAAGCAGACTAACGCGATATGCTCGAGGCTGCCCAGCGGCGAAAATATACCCCACGAGATTGATAACTTTTTAAAGAATTTGTATGCCCGATACCTTCGAGAATCCTACGCGATTCCCATTACATTTCATTTTTATTGGCCGCTTTTACGAGTGAACGCCTACAATCTCATCGAGAAAGTTGGCAATAACAGCCGAGTTCATTTCGGACTCCCATTACACTGTGCATTACAAAATCAAATTTGTAATGCAGATTGTGGGCAAACCGGCCACTGTACGATACACAATTTTGAAAAACATGTCCACAAATGTTCGATTCATTTATGCACACTTGGTGCTCTATGGTGTAATGCTAATACTGCACTTTATAATATACAAAATGATTAAATGTATATTAGGCTGTAATGTGAATGCTGCACTGTGTAGTATACAAAGGGATGCAATGTATATTAGGCTGTTATGTAGAAGAAATATTTAGTTTGAAAGAAGAACACTAAATACCAATATTTGTATACATACATAACACTTTTTAATTCAAGTTTATTTTTTTAAATAATTTTATTTTATTCTTTATATATAATTTTCTTTATTTATTTCTACATGTTGTGTTTTTATTTTTGCGTCGTATTTGCGCTTGAATAGGCATCCTTTGTGGACTTTAAAGGCCAGCCTTACGCCTGCTAATGAAAAATATTAATTTATTGTTATTATTATGAGCTTTAACTTAATAGTTTAAAATACTTACCAGCTAATTTGATTTGTCTCACAAAACGCCAATCCACACAACGAGCATGAGGTCGCTGCAAAGCGAATATTGCGGTATCTGAGAGGAACAGCAGATATGAGGCTCCACTATCAGCAAACTGGTAGATCAATTCATGGATACGTGGACGCAGACTGGGCGAACGATAAATCCGATCGGAAGTCATATAGTAGATATGTCTTTTTAGCTGCAGGTGGAGCTATATCATGGGAATCGAAGAAACAGAGTCTGGTAGCTTTAAGCAGCACAGAAGCTGAGTATGTTGCATTGTCGATTGCAGCAAGAGAGGCTGTCTATTTAAAGAAGCTACTACATGAAATTGGTTTTGGTAAAATAAATTCGTTTTTGTTGTATTGCGATAATCAAAGCACTCAATGTTTAGCCAAAAATCCAATTTTGCATAATCGTAGTAAGCACATTGACATCAAATATCACCATGTTCGTGAGTTGTATGATAAAAAGGAGATTGATATAAAATATATAAGTACTGATAATATGGTATCAGACGTGTTAACAAAGAATTTACAAAAGATCAAACACGTCAAATGTATTCAAGAAATGAATTGTTATTAGTTCTTAAGTTCAACGTATACAATCGTTGAGAAGGAGTTTTGAAAATGCATTAACATTTAGGGCAACTAAGAAAACGTGAAATTGGTCACACTTAAGCTTCTCTCTACACTCTCTAAAATATTCTTTTCTAAGTAAGACGCTGAAGCGCATAAAACAAAAGCAACACTTGGAATAACTCAAACGGCCGTGCGTTCTAAATTCCCCGATTCATATAACAAATCACTGAGAAACTCCAACAATATCAATGCATGTTGAAGATTATATGTAGTTTCCATAACTTCCTAGAAGAGTTTGTTTTCAATCCTGATAAATTTCAGACAAATATAAATTATATAAAAGTATTTTCTTTTCACACTCATTTTTTTACTTTCAAAATGTTTTGTTAAATATAGGCGCTATTTAGGAGGCCTTTTATTATATTTTCATTCTATTTAATATATTGGTAGCGACTGTTATGCACTGGTTTTTTTTTTTTTTTTGTGAATACACACACACACTTATTTTCCCTCCCGAATCACATACATTAATAGTCAAAAAAAGCCATAATAAACAACAACACGTGCTGGTTTTTCGTAGCTGAGACCCAAAAAATGCACACATTCAAAATACCCCTTGTACAAATATTTAATAATCGTCAATACAAAAACTCAAATACATATATAATTTAATATATAGATAATATATTTTAATAGCTTACTAAAAACGTCGATTTAAGTGCTAGTTTATTAAATTATCTACAACATGTTTTATTGATTATGAACGATATAACTCGTTGCCAAACTATAAACAAACATATTACACAGGCATAATATTGAAGTAATTACGTTTTGCTATTTAATTGCACAAAGTTCATATTATATAATATTATAATATTATATAAGTCAAAAGTTGAGACGACATGAGAAATTTAGCGCTGTTGCTTCTTTTATGAACAAGCACAAGGTCTTACCGTTGTTGGTTGCTGCTGCACTATGGGGCACTTTGCCAAAAAAACTGTCAATTATTAATTTTTTACGTGTCCTAAAATTAACTACTTGTTTATGCAAATCTCTAGTAAAAATTATATAGTTGGCCGATATCGATGATTTTTTAAAAAAATTTTAGTATTCTAACAACAAGCTTAACTCCCAGATTTGGACCTGATATGTTGAAAACAAACGGCGGCAAAAAGCCAATTTTATTAAAATGATTTTCCTTTGGTTCTTACAAATCTAACGCAAAAACCAAATTAAAATATCTTGCGTGGTTTGCAAGCTATTAATTAATCCCAGTTTTTGGCAAAATGCCCACAGTGCGTTGGCACGCCGCTTGCCATGAAACACCACTGAGCGCAGGGGCAACTGAAACAACATTTTATGCACAGTCTATCCGCTATAGCTATCACTATCGCGCCCGCCTTCACTTATTGCTAATACATGTGCACATAAAACACGCATATGAAAATTGCCGAAAAATGTATTGCGCTTGAAATTTCATTTACTTATGGATTCAAAAACTTTATATGTAGCAGTATTAAGCCCTATTTACATTGGCGCGAGGCCGCGAGGCGATGTTCGAACGCGAGTGTCGCTAACATTTTCATTGCATGAGAGTCAATGTGTTTGTTTACAATGACGCTAGATGTCGCGCGTCCCTCGCTTTCAATTTTGAAAATATGAAAAAACCTCGCGTTGGCGAAGCGTGAAAAACAGCTGATCACGCTTTACCAAAGTAGCTCATCAGCTGCAGTTAATTCAAAATATGTTTAGCAGCACAATGCAAAAATTAAATTGCGAGCAAATTGAATCTCTTATTATGCTAATAAGAGAAAAAACCATTCTATATGATAAAAGGGAAAGGTTATACCGAAACAATGATGCCAAAGATAAACTCTGGTCAAAAATTGCAGTTGAAATGAATATTCCAGGTAAGTAACATGCAAGGAAAAGTAGCGTTTATACATTTATTTTTCTTTAGTAAATGACTGCAAAACTGCTTGGAAGTCACTAAGGGATCAATATGGGAAGTATTTGAAGGAGACAAAAACTGTTAGTGGACAGGCGTTTGAAGGCAGGAAGCCCTACAAATACAGTGAGCACTTGGCATTTCTTAAAGATTCGATGCAACCAAGAAAGTAAGATATCCATCAGCCATCATCAGCACAGAGAATATTAACTTATTGTATATTATCTTTACAGAACAACAGAAAACTATATGGACACTTCCGAGGAGATCGATGAGATTTTTATATTAGATACATCAACTGAAACTTTGACAAATGTTTAATATATCGATGTAGCATCAGACTCTCAGCCTTCTACTTCTCGACGTTCGCGAAGTTCTACTCCAGGAAGCAAGCGGTTCAAAGAATCAGATGAGGAGTATTCAAATTTCCTTCAAAAATTAATTGAAATTAATTAAAAGTCTTCCGAGGACAAGGTTAAAGAAGGACCCCATAAATTTTTTGCCAGTTTGGCTGACACAGTTGCGTCATTTAATTTACCACCTTTGGAATTGATGAAATTCGAAAACAATGTGCATACATATTGCTTGCAGCTTCTTACGGAGTGTAAGGAAAAAAACAATGAAAAATAATATTTAAAACTTAATTACCATTTAATTTTTAGTATTAAGAAACAACTTCCTCAAAATATTTGGATTAATATAATTGAAAAAAGTATTCAGTTTTTATTTTTATAATTTGTACTTTAATTAATTATTATTTTTCAAATAGGTACAAAGTATTTTTCTATTATTCATAGCTGATTGAAATGCATTATGAGCTCTGGTTGGTGGTAAAATGATATTATCAGTATCGCTCGCTGTTCTCCAATGACCTGATATTATATTTCCGTGTTCCGCACGATCTGCATAATTTGGAGGACAATATACACTACATTTTTGCAGCATTAAGAAATTGTGCAAAACCACACATGCTTTAATGATATTATCAACATTTTTCGGCAAAGCATGAATATCATTACGGAGCACCCTCCAACGCGCTGCTAAAATGCCAAATGTATTCTCTACTGTAACTCTCGCATGAGATAATCTCTTGTTAAAATGAGCTTCGTCATTGCCCAAATGATTACCTATAAAATATATTAAATATTAGCTAGATTTATGATTTATCTTTAAGATTACAATTACCTGGAAATGTTCGCATCAAATTTTTGGACAATGGAAAAGCATTGTCGCCAACAAAATAAAATGGAAATGGTTCCGTTGTAGTAGGTAGTGGCTTTGGTGTTGGAATGGATAATTTTTCTTCTTTAAAGAGCTTGCCAAAGGCGCTTTCTGCAAATATACCGCCATCACTTTGGCTTCCATATGCTCCTATGTCCACCATAGAAAAACAATAATCAGCATCGCAAATAGCCAAAAGAACAATGCTGTGTCTGCCTTTGTAGTTGTAGTATTGTGATCCTGCTTTTGGTGGACATACAATTGAAACATGTTTCCCGTCAATTGCTCCTATACAGTTCGGCATTCTCCATTTATGCTCATATCTTTGAGCAATTCTCTTCCACTCTTCGCAGTCAGGAGTTGCCAAATATGTGTCCTTTAGAGCATACCATATCACCTCACATGTTTCATTAATAATTTCGCAAACGGATGAAACCGATATCTTGAATTTCAATGAAAACATGTAACGCGAACCGCCGTGGGCCAGAAACCTTCAAAAAGTTTACATATAAACTTAAAGAAGCAATTAAGTGTTGTTGTTTAATATTTCACTTACATTAATGTCAACAGAAGCCTACATTCCGGAACAATGGGCTTTCTTGGGGAAAATTTATCCAACTGCTCTCTTGTCAATGCCAGCAGTGCATCAAAGAAGTTCACCGTCATTCTTGTGGCCTTAAAAAACAAGTCAGCATCTTTTTTCAACGTATCAAAACTGGTTTGAAAAAAACCAATTCTGCTACGCTCTAAGTAAATGGGTCTAACCCACCACCTCCTTTTCTGCCTTCTTTTCAAAGCATCTCTTTTTATTTTGGCTGCCAAGCCTAAATAAGAATAAAATATTATTTTTTTAATGTCAGACATAGCACAAATGAAATGGTAAGTGTTGCCATGTTATGGTGAACAGGGTTGCCATGTTTTATTGAACAGAGTTGCATTTTAAGCCAAATATAAAAAAAAACACGCCTCGCGTCAATGTAAATAGCCATGCGATATTTTGCAGCGAGTGTCCACGCTATCGAATTCGAACGCAAGTCTCGCCTCGCGTCTCGCGCCAATGTAAATAGGACTTTATACTTTATATACTGTTCGAAAACTAAAAAATTAAATTAACTCCTATATAAATGAGATTCCATTTGGGTGTGTATGTGGTATAAAAAAATCAAAATGAACGCGGCGAAAGTGGTCGCAACAATTTTTACTTCAAATTGCCCCCCTAACCTGCCGAATAACGTATTCTACGTTAAAAAGATCCATCGTTTTAGCTCTTGAGTTGGGGTATCCAAAGAGACACGAATATTAAGCATGTTATAGTCAGAACATATAACACGAAATGGTTCATGAATTAAATAGTTGCTTGAGCAACGATCAAGGCTAAGAGGTACAAAATTTCGGGTAGATCTAATTGAAACATTTAATTTTATTCGACTTAAAAGAAAGGATGAGTCGATTTCACCATAAAGTAGATAAGTGATGAATACATCTCCATGCATAATTCTACGGTTCAAAAGGGAAGGAAGAATAATTAAAAGAAGTCGACTTGAATATGGGGGTAGGTCTATCCCAGGAACCCAGTTAAAACTTCTAAGTGCAAACAGAAGAAATTTCCTCTGCACAGATTCAATTCTATCCTGGTGAATACCGTATTGCGGAACCACACACAAGATCCATACTCCAGGATGGGACGAACTTGAGATGTACATAGCGTTTTAGTGGTGTAGCGATCATTGACTACTGATTGATGTAGCCTAGTACATTTATGGCTTTATTTACCATCGACTATATGTGAGAATTGTAGTGTGCAGGTGGTATGTGACTAAAGCCACGGCATTGCATAGAGTAACTTGGGGAGGCATGTAGTTCTAGCTATGCTCTGATCTTAGCTCGCCGGATGGGGTGTGGGTTCTTCCTCGCCCTCTATACAACTACAATAATAAAATAAAGTTTAAGTGCACTATCAGATAATCAACAGAGAAAAAAAATACAAGAAAAATTGATTCATGAATCCACACGAACTGTTAATGGGCCTCACATCAGGTAACCGCTTGTTAGGGCACTGGAGATGTTATTCGATACCCTATTCTTCACCCACCCTACCTTGGTAGCGCCTTCATTACGTTTAGGGCCACCCCTTAACTAATACTAAGAAAGGATTAGTAAGTATTACTGTCGCGACTTCTTACACTGCAATGAACCACCATATTAATTACTCAAACATTGCTAGTTACAGATAGTTTGTTTAATATATATATATATATGTATAACATCCATTGGGACGACGCTTCAGCGCTTTTGAGAACTTCATTTTATATTTAACCTTATAATAAAACATATTAGTATTCCGGTATTCTCTTCAAAAGGTTCATGATATTAATTATAATCAACTATTTAATTTAAATGCCAAAAATATTATCAAGAATGTCCAAAGCCTCAGCAAAATCTTTCATACTCGCTTAACATATATATATATATTTTCTTGCCATTTGCAAGTGTTACTCACGGTTTTAAATACCATGTATTCTATGTTGAAAAAAAATTCTTTAACTCTGAGATTCGTTGGGTTATTCACAAGTATATGTCAGCGTCTGAGTCGGAAGGTGTTGACGACCACAGCGCCTGACAAACTTAGATACGCGGCTGGAACAGATTGAACGGTGCCGACTAGAATCGTCAAGCGCCGCCCAAACGGCTGAAAGACAATAATTTCGCTTTCTTAAACTGATCCTCCATATTAACAACGCCAAAAATATCACCTTTTTCACTGTTGCACAATACACAAATTGATTTGATGGGTCTTGCTTTTATAATAGCTTACGACGGGTGCACACCAATTAGAAATATTCTTCAAGCTTTATGGAGCCCCGTTGGTCAAGGTGACCGCTGCGGGTACAGTTTAGCAGTTTAATTTTAATTTCAGCACTAACACCAGCCTTCAAAAAAACATTCGTTTTGATCCACAGCTATTTAGGTATTGACTCGATGCAGAATACAAAAATGCGTACGTGCTAATATAACTTCCAACAGAGCAAAGGTAAACGACGATTATTGCTTGAAAATAATGCAACGGTGAAGTGGCGTGACTTTCTTCCATTCGCTTTGTGCTTTGCCCTCTTGATCAAAGAGACGAATGCGGTGCGAGCGAGACTTACTATCGTGGGTGTAAGCGAAACAAAAGATCACTGAGAGCTGAGAGAGGGAATCGCATCGTTGAAATCTAAACAGTAGTTGGTTTAAGAAGCGCAAAGAGATAATTATTCTCTTAAATCGCAATGCCAAGGCAACATAAACCAAAAAAAAATGTTATGTTAAGTCTTTCTGTTTATCTGTCCCCTACTCCACAGTTAATAATATGAGAGTCATATGTCGAAGAGTTTTTAACTAAAATCAACAGGTCAACATATATCCCTACGTTTTAATGTCCTTTAAGTTATAGACACCAATCGATTTTTCTACTTCGTTCTGTAGTTCATAATATGCTGGACTCAGTTTTGCCTTCACTTTGGCTTGTGTGAATATGGGTGCGAGTTTGCTGTTGAACTTTTTAGCCGCATTGCTTTGAGCAAAGCTGCGTGCGTATACACAATCACCTAATTTCAAATGGGTTGTCCTGCTTCGCAAGTTATATCTCCTGGCATTCTCGTCATGAGACGTGGATATGTTTGTTTTGGCTTTCTCGCGTGCGAGTTGCAAAAAGTCTGTTTTTTTCAGAGCTGTATCATCAGTCAAGGCGTTTAACTTTCGAAGAAGTTCGTAGTCTTTCCCGTTCAAGATCATGTTTTGGTCGAAATAAAGAATGTATGGTGAGTAGCCTGTGCTACGATGTATGGTAGATCTCAACGAACCGCTTATTTCGTTGAGATTTTGGTCCCAACTCGCGTGATCTTTGCCGACATATGCTCGTATTGCTGCCAATACTGATCGGCTAAGACGTTCGCTAGTATTCGCTGGAAGAGAATAGATAGCCGTGCAGACGTGAGAGATTCCGAAATGGGTAAGGAACGCTCGAAAATATCCCGATTTGAATTGTGAGCCATTATCGGCTAAGATAGTTTCCGGTACTCCAAAAGAAAAGAAGACGAAATTTTCTAGATAACTACAAATATTGTTAGACGTAAATTTTTTTAAGGGATATAAGAAATGGAACTTGGTCTTGTGATCGACAATGATGAGTAAACCAATATTGCCATTTTTGGATCTTGAGTAAGGACCTAAGATATCCATGTATAGTTTCTGAAACGGTCGATCGGACACCATTAGTTTTCCCATTAGCAGCCTCACTATCTTATTCGAACTTTTAGATATCTTACAGATACTGCAGTTTGAAACGTATCGGCGAATCTGTACCATCCTACCGGGCCAAAATAGATATCGCTTCACTTTTTCAATCAGTTTTTCTGAGCCGCAATGTGCCGCATCGAGAGGAGTATGTGCTCGATGTAATATGTCAGCCGATTCGGCACAGTGAATGCTGTGTATTGTCTAGATTTATTTTGCAATGGTATTTGCCAGAAGGCATGCTTCATATCCAGTCCGGTTATGAAACAAGCTGGAGGCAGCCTGCTAAGAATGCCATCTTCGTGAGGCATTGGATAAGCATCCTTGCGGGTGTACTTATTCACTTGCCTAGAATAAAAAAACCAGCGCGTTCCTTTTTGAACTAAAACGCAGCTGCTTTTCCATGGACTTTTGGACT
>JAWNNU010000023.1:0-131945 GCA_035044585.1 Scaptomyza polygonia
ATGGTCGGAGGCAACAGAGGACGACGACGACAAACCGTCGACCAGTGCCGCAGCCGAGCGACGCCAAACGCCCCTTACCACGAGGCCGGAGGAGAACCTTACCCCGGCTGATCCACCCGAAGTCCCAAAGAATTGGACGTGTCACCCAGACACAAGCATCGTGACCAAGCGGGCCATCGACGAAATCAAACGGGAACTGCGGGCACGTAGCAAGCGAACATCGAGGGACCGGCTTAGGGTGACGGTAGGAGAAACAGTTTACTCCGTGACCATGCACCCGGACGGGAGGGTCACAGTCACGAAGAAGGGGGGGGGGGGGGGGGTGGTGTGAAGTAGGTCCAACGTGAACCTCCCTCACATACATACTATACATAGATAGAATAAGGCTTATGAATCAATATATATAAGACAATGAAAGAGTTATGAATACAACAAATTAATAGACATAAGGCAAAGAATATGACTTAAGAAGAAGAAACAAATGAAATGAACGAAATACTTAAGACAAGCCAACAAGTTATACAATTAGTAATTAAGTGATTAAGTAATGATCAACAATAGATAAGCACAAATGAATTACAATTTACTCTTAGAATAAGAGAATAAGAATAGGCTAAGCAATGCAGCCAGCGCAGCAAGAGGGCCGGGCAGCGAAGTCGGCGACAAACGATCGGATCGCGTGTCGCGAGCGAGGGCAGCGAAGAAGCGCGCTGACCTGAAGTGCGAGACCGGCAGAGTAGTGAGTGGGAGAGTGCGCAATCGAACAGACGCGGTCGCGGGATAAAAGGTCGCACCAGAGGAGTTATAAGTAGGAATAAAAGTTAAGGCGCAAGAAGCGTGGAAAGACTTAGAAAATAAACGGAAAGTATGATCATAGGAAAACTCACACGCGTTTTGTTTTGAGGTTGCTAGTGTTGAGAGAAGGGTTAATGTGCCAAATAAATCGGTGGTCGCCATCTAATAAAGCGACAGCGCGGCTTGCACGACTAGAGGCGTTGGTACAAATGTTGACCTTGTACGACCCCTAACCGCTGAGACGCTCGTTGCTGCGTTTTCCCTCAAAACATCGGGTCGAATATCATGACACTTACCTCAATTTCGCGACCGTCCCCGATATAAAATACAAATATCTTGTGACGTGGACCGTGGACAGACTGAGATCTGTACACCGGCAAAATAACTACTTTACACATTGTTTACAGTTTTTGGTTGTTGATCAACATTTGGCTCGAACGTTGAGCGCAAGGGATAGTGAAACAAAAATTTGCTCTCGCGCCTGCTCACACTTGTGCAAAAGATAGAAGGGGACTACCACCGGCCTCCTGAGACTTCAAAGCTCTAAAAGCGCTTGTTAGCAAATGCAGAGTCTATATATTAGACTGTCTGTGATTGAACTACATATCAACAGTATCACTTATATTTATTAGTGCGCCAAAATTCGCTAGTTTATTCTATTATTTTTCAAGAATTCCGTTATAATTCTTTGCAATCATGTGTGGTCATGCGTGTATTTGAACAAACCGAAAACAGAATTGCGGTGGACGTTGAATGTTAAATACTCTAATAGCTTCTCTGTGGTATTGTGGATATGTGGTTCAACAATAAATGTGCGATAACTGAATATTTTCATTAGCATCAGTTGGCGCTCAGCTAACAGTTCAGAAATTGCATCAATTATAAATAGTTGATTTAACTACATATCCACAGTAGCACTTATATTTATTAGTGCGCCAACATTCGCTAGTTCATTCTATTATTTTTCAAGAATCCTGTTATAATTCTTTGCAAGCATGTGTGGGCATGCGTGTATTTGAACAAACCGAAAACAGAATTGCAGTGGACGGTGAATGTTAATTACTCTAATAGTTTCTCAGTGCTATTGTGGATATGTGGTTCAACAATAAATGTGCAATAATTGCATATTTTCATAAGCATAAGTTTGCGCTAAGTTAACAATTGAGAAATTGCTTCAATTATAAATAGTTGATTGAACTACATATCCACAGTAGCACCTATATATTTATTAGTGCGCCAACATTCGCTAGTTCATTCTATTATTTTTCAAGAATCCTCTTATAATTCTTTGCAAGCATGTGTGGGTATGCTTGTATTCGAGCAAACCAAAAACAGAATTGGGGTGGACGAAGAATGTTAAATACTCTAATAATTTATCCGTGCTATTGTGGATATGTTGTTCAACAATATATGTGCAATAATTGCATATTTTCATTAGAAACTCTTTGAAAAAATTTATGCGCCTAATTGCAGCACTTATGTAGTTCAATTTTATCCCCTTTCCAACACGTTTTTGGTTGGCGAAGATCTACTTCCACAAACATTCTTTAGTTTACTTCACTTGTGATCAAAGGGTTTCAGACCAGAATGCAAACAGACGTCGTTTATACAGATTTTATTAACGCATTTGATTCTGATAGTCATTCTTTGTTGCTTCATAAATTAGACATTATTGGATTTCCAGCAAAACTCTTGTCGTGGCTTTTGGAGTTCTTGTATGGCCGAACACAAAAAGTTCTTTTTAAATCTTCTGTATCCAAATCTATTTTTGTTACCTCTGACTTTTTGTAGAGATGCCCCTCATAATGCTCACTACTTGCTTGATGCTTCACCACTTGTCCGCGTTTCTGAAATTAAAGATTTGGACATCACTCTTGATAGCAAATTAAAATTTGACACTCACATATCGTCGATGGTCAATAAGGCCATAAATGTTCTTGGCTTCATCAAGCGTTGGTCAAAAGTTGCTGCACATGAAAATACTGGATGCATAAAATTACAGACGGACCTATGCACAATCGTTGACTCGCAAAATCTTATCGATCGCATACTTCCAGACGTACACACACAATATACAATTCATAGGTGGCTGGCAGAAAGAGCGATCTTGGCAGCTAAAAATGTGGATGTCAATGAGATAAATTTAACGTTACAACAGCTGTTGCCTGGGGACTTGGTGTCATACAAATCTATCGATGAAGTATGCGATACCAACGAGGCTGTAAACTTTCTATACTATTTTTAAATTCATTGAATTTTCCAGGCATGCCACCACATCACTTACAATTGAAGGTTGGCTCTCCGATTATTCTGCTTCGCAATTTAAACCCACGACGGCTTTGTAATGGTACACGATTAGTCGTTAAAAAGCCTAATGAAAAGCATCATTAAAGGTAACATCTTGAATAGCAAATATCAAGGCGAAAATGTATTGCTGCCACGAATCCCTAAGATTCATGCAGATGTGCCAATTGTATTCAAACGAACTCAATTCCCAATTAGAATAGCATTGCCATGACGATCAATAAGTCACAAGGACAGACATTGTCTGTATGTAGCTTAAATTTGGAACCACCGTGCTTTCCCCATGGACAACTATATGTGGCATGTTCTCGTAGGGAGACCATCCCGTTTGTTTGCATTGGCTAAAAACGGACTCACCAAGAATATTGTACATTCTATTGCGCTGAAAGATTAATTTTTTTAAATTTATTAACCCAAATAAAGCATACTTATATTGTTTAAAACGCTTTATTGGGGTCATATAGTCTGTTTCGACTATGGTCTCCCTTCCAATTGTACTATGCCCGTAGTTGTGCACCGTCCTGTTGCCAATCTTGCAAAGACGTTGTGCAGTGTTTTTTGCCGTTAGGCGTGCCTGTCTGTCCACAGGGTAGACGTTCAGAATGGTCTGTAGTGATTTTGTTGGTGTGGTCTTCAGCGCCCCTGTGATGCACGTAAGTGCATGTCACTAGGTTTTTTCCATTCGTTTTAGGTATGTGGACTTCTCTGTGGCTTTCCACCATACCAGTATTCCATAGAGCAGTATTGGGCGCACAATTGCGATTAGATTCCAGTGTGTCAGTGTTAGTGAGAGTCCCCAAGTGCTATCCAACATCTTTTGCGATGTATAGAGTGCATTGGTGTCCTTCTTCACCCTTTCTTCCACATTGATCTTCCAACTCAACTTGCATCCAAAACTATCCCTAGGTACTTGATACTTAATTTGGTATCAGTGTCTTATTGTTTATTTTGGGTGGAGCCCAGCGAGGTACCTTCTATATCTTGGTAAAGAGAATGAGGTCCACGATGAAAGTTAAATACTTTAACAATTTCTCAGTGCTATTGTGGATATGTTGTTTAACAATATATTTGAAATAATTGCATATTTTCATAAGCATAAGTTGGCGCTTATTTAACTATTGAGAAATTGCTTCAATTATAAATAGTTCATTGAACTAAATTTCCACAGTAGCACTTATATTTTATTAGTGTGTCCAACATTCGCTAGTTCATTCTATTATTATTTAAGAATCCCGTTATAATTCTTTGCAATTATGTGTGGGTATGCTTGTATTCGAACAAACCGAAAATAGAATAGCGGTGGATGGTGAATGTTAAATACTCTTATAATTTCTCAGTGCTATTGTGCATATGTTGATCAACAATATATTTGCAATAATTGAATTTTTTCATTAGCATAAGCTGGCGCTAAGTTAACAATTCAGAAATTATTTGGTTCATAAATTGTCAAATCATAATAGATGAGACTTTTCAGAAATGATATAAAAAGTGCAGCATATGCGTATATGATCCCGAAGGTTGGCTCTCCGATTATTCTGCTTCGCAATTTAAACCCACCAGGGCTATGTAATGGTTCACGATTAGTCGTTAAAAGCCTAATGAAAAGCATTATTAAAGGTAACATCTTGAATAGTAAATATCAAGGCCAAAATGTATTGCTGCCACGAATCCCTATGATTCATACAGATGTGCCAATTGTATTTAAACGAACTCAATTCCCAATTAGAATAGCATTCGCCATGACGATCAATAAGTCACATAGACAGACATTGTCTGTATGTAGCTTAAATTTGGAACCACCGTGCTTTCCCCATGTACAACTATGTGTGGCATGTTCTCGCGTGGGGAGACCATCCCGTTTGTTTGTATTGGCTTAAAACGGACTCACCAAGAATATTGTAAATTCTATTGCGCTGAAAGACTAGTATTTTTTAAATTTATTAACCTAAATAAAGCATACTTATATTGTTTAAAACACTTTCGAGAACTCTGTTTTGGGCAGTACGAAGTCTGCCTGGCAGCTAGTTTTATTATAATAGAATCCCGTTATAATTCTTTGCATGTATGTGTGAGTATGCGCGTATGCGAACAAACCGAAAACAGAATTGCGGTAGATGATGAATGTTAGGTTAGGTTTGGTTAGACCGACTGACCCTCCCAGGGGAGTGTTACACATAGACTGCAAAGGGTCCTTAGTGGAGTCGGTGGTTGGAGATGGTTGGGACTTTCTCAGTGTGAGGTCCTATGGCGTGTGTGTGCTTCGTGCAAACTCTAGAAGCCTTTTGGGTTCCTGCTTGCTGGCTTCATCGAGTGAAGCTAGAAAGGGAATCCGGAAGTGGTGTAGTCGTTGTGATGCCAGTGCAGGGCAGATGCATAGAAGGTGCTCTAGCGTTTCCTTGACATCTGGATCCTTGCATTTCCTGCATTCGTCGTTGTCTGTTATGCTTAATCTTTTCGCGTGTTCTGCGACTAGGCAGTGGCCTGTCATTAGACCCAGAAGCCTTCGGCAGTCATGCCTTTTTAGTTTTAGCATGTATTGGAACTTCCGCAGTGTGACTGTAGAGTCCCATTGCACCTTGCTTGGCTAGATTGTCTGCCAACTCATTTCCTTCGAAGCCCCGATGGCTTGGAATCTAGTAGATGCGCACTTTTTTAGAAGTGCTAAGTACATCTAGTGTTTCCCTGCTCGCCAGGACATTCCGAGAGCTTATGTGGTGGGCCTGCAAGTCTTTAATAGCCGCCTGGCTGTCGACGAATATGTTTACATTTTCAAGTGTTGTGTTTGTTTCTAGGACAGCTTCTGCTGCTTTCCTTATTGCGAATAGCTCCGCTTGGAATATGCTACAGTGGTCTGAGACAAGCTCATGGATGGTTCGGCGCAGTACACTGCTGCTCCGACCCCCTCCCCTATTTTTGAGCCATCTGTATAGATGCTAATGGCAGCCTGCTTCGCTCCTGAGCACCATTCATCTACTCCTAGGAGCGTGGGCGTGAAGTTAAAATTGTTTATTGGGGTCATATAGTCTGTTTCGACTATGGTCTCCCTTCCAATTGTACTATGCCCGTAGTTGTGCACCGTCCTGTTGCCAATCTTGCAAAGACGTTGTGCAGTGTTTTTTGCCGTTAGGCGTGCCTGTATGTCCACAGGGTAGACGTTCAGAATGGTCTGTAGTGATTTTGTTGGTGTGGTCTTCAGCGCCCCTGTGATGCACGTAAGTGCATGTCACTAGGTTTTTTCCATTCGTTTTAGGTATGTGGACTTCTCTGTGGCTTTCCACCATACCAGTATTCCATAGAGCAGTATTGGGCGCACAATTGCGATTAGATTCCAGTGTGTCAGTGTTAGTGAGAGTCCCCAAGTGCTATCCAACATCTTTTGCGATGTATAGAGTGCATTGGTGTCCTTCTTCACCCTTTCTTCCACATTGATCTTCCAACTCAACTTGCTATCCAAAACTATCCCTAGGTACTTGATACTTAATTTGGTATCAGTGTCTTATTGTTTATTTTGGGTGGAGCCCAGCGAGGTACCTTCTATATCTTGGTAAAGAGAATGAGGTCCACGATGAAAGTTAAATACTTTAACAATTTCTCAGTGCTATTGTGGATATGTTGTTTAACAATATATTTGAAATAATTGCATATTTTCATAAGCATAAGTTGGCGCTTATTTAACTATTGAGAAATTGCTTCAATTATAAATAGTTCATTGAACTAAATTTCCACAGTAGCACTTATATTTTATTAGTGTGTCCAACATTCGCTAGTTCATTCTATTATTATTTAAGAATCCCGTTATAATTCTTTGCAATTATGTGTGGGTATGCTTGTATTCGAACAAACCGAAAATAGAATAGCGGTGGATGGTGAATGTTAAATACTCTTATAATTTCTCAGTGCTATTGTGCATATGTTGATCAACAATATATTTGCAATAATTGAATTTTTTCATTAGCATAAGCTGGCGCTAAGTTAACAATTCAGAAATTATTTGGTTCATAAATTGTCAAATCATAATAGATGAGACTGTTTCAGAAATGATATAAAAAGTGCAGCATATGCGTATATGATCCCGAAGGTTGGCTCTCCGATTATTCTGCTTCGCAATTTAAACCCACCAGGGCTATGTAATGGTTCACGATTAGTCGTTAAAAGCCTAATGAAAAGCATTATTAAAGGTAACATCTTGAATAGTAAATATCAAGGCCAAAATGTATTGCTGCCACGAATCCCTATGATTCATACAGATGTGCCAATTGTATTTAAACGAACTCAATTCCCAATTAGAATAGCATTCGCCATGACGATCAATAAGTCACATAGACAGACATTGTCTGTATGTAGCTTAAATTTGGAACCACCGTGCTTTCCCCATGTACAACTATGTGTGGCATGTTCTCGCGTGGGGAGACCATCCCGTTTGTTTGTATTGGCTTAAAACGGACTCACCAAGAATATTGTACATTCTATTGCGCTGAAAGACTAGTATTTTTTAAATTTATTAACCTAAATAAAGCATACTTATATTGTTTAAAACGCTTTCGAGAACTCTGTTTTGAGGCAGTACGAAGTCTGCCTGGCAGCTAGTTTTATTATAATAGAATCCCGTTATAATTCTTTGCATGTATGTGTGAGTATGCGCGTATGCGAACAAACCGAAAACAGAATTGCGGTAGATGATGAATGTTAGGTTAGGTTTGGTTAGACCGACTGACCCTCCCAGGGGAGTGTTACACATAGACTGCAAAGGGTCCTTAGTGGAGTCGGTGGTTGGAGATGGTTGGGACTTTCTCAGTGTGAGGTCCTATGGCGTGTGTGTGCTTCGTGCAAACTCTAGAAGCCTTTTGGGTTCCTGCTTGCTGGCTTC
Source organism: Scaptomyza polygonia (assembly GCA_035044585.1). Lineage (NCBI taxonomy): Eukaryota > Metazoa > Arthropoda > Insecta > Diptera > Drosophilidae > Scaptomyza > Scaptomyza polygonia. The sequence continues at coordinate 7,967 of JAWNNU010000023.1, forward strand.
ATCGAGTGAAGCTAGAAAGGGAATCCGGAAGTGGTGTAGTCGTTGTGATGCCAGTGCAGGGCAGATGCATAGAAGGTGCTCTAGCGTTTCCTTGACATCTGGATCCTTGCATTTCCTGCATTCGTCGTTGTCTGTTATGCTTAATCTTTTCGCGTGTTCTGCGACTAGGCAGTGGCCTGTCATTAGACCCAGAAGCCTTCGGCAGTCATGCCTTTTTAGTTTTAGCATGTATTGGAACTTCCGCAGTGTGACTGTAGAGTCCCATTGCACCTTGCTTGGCTAGATTGTCTGCCAACTCATTTCCTTCGAAGCCCCGATGGCTTGGAATCTAGTAGATGCGCACTTTTTTAGAAGTGCTAAGTACATCTAGTGTTTCCCTGCTCGCCAGGACATTCCGAGAGCTTATGTGGTGGGCCTGCAAGTCTTTAATAGCCGCCTGGCTGTCGACGAATATGTTTACATTTTCAAGTGTTGTGTTTGTTTCTAGGACAGCTTCTGCTGCTTTCCTTATTGCGAATAGCTCCGCTTGGAATATGCTACAGTGGTCTGAGACAAGCTCATGGATGGTTCGGCGCAGTACACTGCTGCTCCGACCCCCTCCCCTATTTTTGAGCCATCTGTATAGATGCTAATGGCAGCCTGCTTCGCTCCTGAGCACCATTCATCTACTCCTAGGAGCGTGGGCGTGAAGTTAAAATTGTTTATTGGGGTCATATAGTCTGTTTCGACTATGGTCTCCCTTCCAATTGTACTATGCCCGTAGTTGTGCACCGTCCTGTTGCCAATCTTGCAAAGACGTTGTGCAGTGTTTTTTGCCGTTAGGCGTGCCTGTATGTCCACAGGGTAGACGTTCAGAATGGTCTGTAGTGATTTTGTTGGTGTGGTCTTCAGCGCCCCTGTGATGCACGTAAGTGCATGTCACTAGGTTTTTTCCATTCGTTTTAGGTATGTGGACTTCTCTGTGGCTTTCCACCATACCAGTATTCCATAGAGCAGTATTGGGCGCACAATTGCGATTAGATTCCAGTGTGTCAGTGTTAGTGAGAGTCCCCAAGTGCTATCCAACATCTTTTGCGATGTATAGAGTGCATTGGTGTCCTTCTTCACCCTTTCTTCCACATTGATCTTCCAACTCAACTTGCTATCCAAAACTATCCCTAGGTACTTGATACTTAATTTGGTATCAGTGTCTTATTGTTTATTTTGGGTGGAGCCCAGCGAGGTACCTTCTATATCTTGGTAAAGAGAATGAGGTCCACGATGAAAGTTAAATACTTTAACAATTTCTCAGTGCTATTGTGGATATGTTGTTTAACAATATATTTGAAATAATTGCATATTTTCATAAGCATAAGTTGGCGCTAAGTTAACAATTGAGAAATTGCTTCAATTATATATAGTTCATTGAACAAAATTTCCACAGTAGCACTTATATTTTATTAGTGTGTCCAACATTCGCTAGTTCATTCTATTATTATTTAAGAATCCCGTTATAATTCTTTGCAATTATGTGTGGGTATGCTTGTATTCGAACAAACCGAAAATAGAATAGCGGTGGATGATGAATGTTAAATACTCTTATAATTTCTCAGTGCTATTGTGCATATGTTGTTCAACAATATATTTGCAATAATTGAATTTTTTCATTAGCATAAGCTGGCGCTAAGTTTACAATTGAGAAATTATTTGGTTCATAAATTGTCAAATCATAATAGATGAGACAGTTTCAGAAATGATATAAAAAGTGCAGCATATGCATATATGAACCCGAAAGTTGGTTCTCCGATTATTCTGCTTCGCAATTTAACCCCACCAGGGCTATGTAATGGTACACGATTAGTCGTTAAAAGCCTAATGAAAAGCATTATTAGAGGTAACATCTTGAATAGTAAATATCAAGGCGAAAATGTATTGCTGCCACGAATCCCTATGATTCATGCAGATGTGCCAATTGTATTCAAACGAACTCAATTCCCAATTAGAATAGCATTCGCCATGACGATCAATAAGTCACATAGACAGACATTGTCTGTATGTAGCTTAAATTTGGAACCACCGTGCTTTCCCCATGTACAACTATGTGTGGCATGTTCTCGCGTGGGGAGACCATCCCGTTTGTTTGTATTGGCTTAAAACGGACTCACCAAGAATATTGTACATTCTATTGCGCTGAAAGATTAATTTTTTTTAAATTTATTAACCTAAATAAAGCATACTTATATTGTTTAAAACGCTTTCGAGAACTCTGTTTTGAGGCAGTACGAAGTCTGCCTGGCAGCTAGTTTTATTATAATAGAATCCCGTTATAATTCTTTGCATGTATGTGTGAGTATGCGCGTATGCGAACAAACCGAAAACAGAATTGCGGTAGATGATGAATGTTAGGTTAGGTTTGGTTAGACCGACTGACCCTCCCAGGGGAGTGTTACACATAGACTGCAAAGGGTCCTTAGTGGAGTCGGTGGTTGGAGATGGTTGGGACTTTCTCAGTGTGAGGTCCTATGGCGTGTGTGTGCTTCGTGCAAACTCTAGAAGCCTTTTGGGTTCCTGCTTGCTGGCTTCATCGAGTGAAGCTAGAAAGGGAATCCGGAAGTGGTGTAGTCGTTGTGATGCCAGTGCAGGGCAGATGCATAGAAGGTGCTCTAGCGTTTCCTTGACATCTGGATCCTTGCATTTCCTGCATTCGTCGTTGTCTGTTATGCTTAATCTTTTCGCGTGTTCTGCAACTAGGCAGTGGCCTGTCATTAGACCCAGAAGCCTTCGGCAGTCATGCCTTTTTAGTTTTAGCATGTATTGGAACTTCCGCAGTGTGACTGTTGAGTCCCATTGCACCTTGCTTGGCTAGAGTGTCTGCCAACTCATTTTCTTCGAAGCCCCGATGGCTTGGAATCTAGTAGATGCGCACTTTTTGAGAAGTGCTAAGTACATCTAGTGTTTCCCTGCTCGCCAGGACATTCCGAGAGCTTATGTGGTGGGCCTGCAAGTCTTTAATAGCCGCCTGGCTGTCCACGAATATGTTTACATTTTCAAGTGTTTATTTGTTTCTAGGACAGCTTCTGCTGCTTTCCTTATTGCGAATAGCTCCGCTTGGAATATGCTACAGTGGTCTGAGACAAGCTCATGGATGGTTCGGCGCAGTACACTGCTGCTCCGACCCCCTCCCCTATTTTTGAGCCATCTGTATAGATGCTAATGGCAGACTGCTTCGCTCCTGAGCACCATTCATCTACTCCTAGGAGCGTGGGCGTGAAGTTAAAATTGTTTATTGGGGTCATATAGTCTGTTTCGACTATGGTCTCCCTTCCAATTGTACTATGCCCGTAGTTGTGCACCGTCCTGTTGCCAATCTTGCAAAGACGTTGTGCAGTGTTTTTTGCCGTTAGGCGTGACTGTATGTCCACAGGGTAGACGTTCAGAATGGTCTGTAGTGATTTTGTTGGTGTGGTCTTCAGCGCCCCTGTGATGCACGTAAGTGCATGTCACTAGGTTTTTTCCATTCGTTTTAGGTATGTGGACTTCTCTGTGGCTTTCCACCATACCAGTATTCCATAGAGCAGTATGGGGCGCACAATTGAGATTAGATTCCAGTGTGTCAGTCTTGGTGAGAGTCCCCAAAAGCTACCCAACATCTTTTGCGATGTATAGAGTGCATTGGTGCCCTTGTTTACCCTTTCTTCCACATTGATCTTCCAACTCAACTTGCTATCCAAAACTATCCCTAGGTACTTGATACTTCCTTTTGGTATCAGCGTCTTATTGTTTATTTTGGGTGGAGCCCAACGAGGTACATTCTATGTCTTAGTAAAGAGAATGGATCCACGATGAAAGTTAAATACTTTAACAATTTCTCAGTGCTATTGTGGATATGTTGCTTAACAATATATTTGAAATAATTGCATATTTTCATTAGCGTAAGTTGGCGCTATGTTATCAATTGATAAATTGCTTCAATTATAAATAGTTTATGGAACTACATTTCCAGAGTAGCACTTATATTTTATTAGTGTGTTCAACATTCGCTAGTTAATTATCTTATTATTCAAGAATCCCGTTATAATTCTTTGCAAGCATGTGCGGGTATGCGTGTATTGGAACAAACCGAAAACAGAATTGCGGTGGACGATGAATGTTAAATACTCTAATAATTTCTCAGTGCTATTGTGCATATGTTGTTCAACAATAAATGTGCAATAATTGGATATTTTCATAAGCATAAGCTGGCGCTAAGTGAGCAATTGACAAATTGATTCAATTATAAATAGTTTATGGAACAACATTTCCACAATAGAACTCATATTTTGTTAGTGTGTCTAACATTCGCTAGTTCATTCACATATTATTCAAGAATCTCTTTATAATTCTTTGCAAGCATGTGTGGGTATGCGTGTATTTGAACAAACCGAAAACAAAATTGCGGTTGACGGTGAATGTTAAATACTCTAATAATTTCTCAGTGCTCTTGTGGATATGTTGTTCAACAATATATGTGCAATAACTGCATATTTTCATTAGCATCAGTTGGCACTAAGTTAGCAATTTAGGTATTGCTTCAATTATAAGTAGTTGATTGAACTACCTATCCACAGTAGCACTAATATTTTATTGGTGTGTCCAACATTCGCTAGTTCATTCTATTATTATTCAAGAATCCCGTTATAATTCTTTGCAAGCATGTGTGGGTATGCTTGTATTCGAATAAACCGAAAATAGAATAGCGGTGGATGGTGAATGTTAAATACTCTTATAATTTCTCAGTGCTATTGTGGAAATGTTGTTCAACAATATATTGAATATGGAATAATTTAATATTTTCATTAGCATCAGTTGGCGCTAAGTTAGCAACTGAGAAATTGCTTTAATTATAAATAGATGATTGAACTATATATCCACAGTAGCACTTATATTTCATTAGTGTGTCCTACATTCTCTAGTTCACTATCTTATTATTATTCAAGAATCCCGCTATAATTTTTTGTGTGAGTATGCGTGTATTGGAACAAACCGAAAATAGTATAGCGAAGAATGGTGAATGTTAAATACTCTAATTCTTTCTCAGTGCTATTGTGGATATGTGGTTCAACAATATATTTGCAATAATTAATTGTTTTCATTAGCATAAGCTAACGCTAAGTTAACAATTGAGAAATTATTTGGTTCATAAATTGTCAAATCATAATAGATGAGACTGTGTCAGAAATGATATAAAAAGTGCAGCATATGCATATATGAACCTGCACAGCTAAATTTTAGTTGATGGCCATAAATACTCATTAACGTTTTCAGTTTTATGACACTAGCCAACAATTTTGCCAACTCAACTTCCATACAGTTATGCATAGATGCACACAAATTCCGAAAGTGTATTCAGTAGTTCAGTAGTTCATTTGTTGATGTCGTTTGCCGCCGACTCAGAAAAAGGGAAAATATCAAATATATCAAAAACCTCGACAAGCAGGCCCGGCAAGCAACACAACAAACGCACATACACCCATATACAAACATTGTTTACAGTTTATGGTTGTTGATCAACATTTGGCTCGAACGTTGAGCGCAAGGGCTAGTGAAACAAAAATTTGCTCTCGCGCCTTCTCACACTTGTGCAAAACATAGAAGGGGACTACCACCGGCATCCTCAGACTTCAAAGCTCTAAAAGCGCTTGTTAGCAAATGCAGAGTCTATATATTAGACTGTCTGTGATTGAACTACATATCCACAGTATCACTTATATTTATTAGTGCGCCAACATTCGCTAGTTCATTCTATTATTCTTCAAGAATCCCGTTATAATTCTTTGCAAGCATGTGTGGGCATGCGTGTATTTGAACAAACCGAAAACAGAATTGCGGTGGCCGTTGAATGTTAAATATCTAATAGCTTCTAAGTGCTATTGTGGATATGTGGTTCAGCAATAAATGTGCAATAATTGGATATTTTCATAAGCATAAGTTTGCGCTTAGTTAACAGTTCAGAAATTGCATCAATTATTAAAAGTTGATTTAACTACATATCCACAGTAGCACTTATATTTATTAGTGCGCCAACATTCGCTAGTTCATTCTATTATTTTTCAAGAATCCTGTTATAATTCTTTGCAAGCATGTGTGGGCATGCGTGTATTCGAACAAACTGAAAACAGAATTGCGTTGGACGGTGAATGTTAAATACTCTAATAGTTTCTCTGTGGTATTGTGGATATGTGGTTCAACAATAAATGTGCGATAACTGAATATTTTCATTAGCATCAGTTGGCGCTCAGCTAACAGTTCAGAAATTGCATCAATTATAAATAGTTGATTTAACTACATATCCACAGTAGCACTTATATTTATTAGTGCGCCAACATTCGCTAGTTCATTCTATTATTTTTCAAGAATCCTGTTATAATTCTTTGCAAGCATGTGTGGGCATGCGTGTATTTGAACAAACCGAAAACAGAATTGCAGTGGACGGTGAATGTTAATTACTCTAATAGTTTATCAGTGCTATTGTGGATATGTGGTTCAACAATAAAACTGCAATAATTGCATATTTTCATAAGCATAAGTTTGCGCTAAGTTAACAATTGAGAAATTGCTTCAATTATAAATAGTTGATTGAACTACATAACCACAGTAGCACCTATATATTTATTAGTGCGCCAACATTCGCTAGATCATTTTATTATTTTTCAAGAATCCTGTTATAATTCTTTGCAAAAACAGAATTGGGGTGTACGAAGAATGTTAAATACTCTAATAATTTATCCGTGCTATTGTGGATATGTTGTTCAACAATATATGTGCAATAATTGCATATTTTCATTAGAAACCCATTGAAAAAATTTTATGCTCCTAATTGCAGCACTTATGTAGTTAAATTTTATCCCCTTTCCAACACGGTTTTGGTTGGCGAAGATCTACTACCACAAACCTTCTTGAGTTTACTTCACTTGTGATCAAAGGGTTTCAGACCAGAAGGCAAACTGACGTCGTTTATACAGATTTTATTAAGGCATTTGATTCTGTTAGTCATTCTTTGTTGCTTCATAAATTAGACATTATTGGATTTCCAGCAAAACTCTTGTCGTTGCTTTTGGAGTTCTTGTATGGCCGAACACAAAAAGTTGTTTTTAAATCTTCTGTATCCAAATCTATTTTTGTTACCTCTGACTTTTTGTAGAGATGCCCCTCATAATGCTCACTACTTGCTTGATGCTTCACCACTTGTCCGCGTTTCTGAAATTAAAGATTTGGACATCACTCTTGATAGCAAATTAAAATTTGATTCTCACCTATCGTCGATGGTCAATAAGGCCATAAATGTTCTTGGCTTCATCAAGCGTTGGTCAAAAGTTGCTGCACATGAAAATACTGGATGCATTAAATTACAGACGGACCTATGCACAATCGTTGACTCGCAAAAAATTTTATCGATCGCATACTTCCAGACGTACACACACAATATACAATTCATAGGTGGCTGGCAGAAAGAGCGATCTTGGCAGCTAAAAATGTGGATGTCAATGAGATAAATTTAAAGTTACAACAGCTGTTGCCTGGGGACTTGGTGTCATACAAATCTATCGATGAAGTATGCGATACCAACGAGGTTGTAAACTTTCTATCTATTTTTAAATTCTTTGAATTTTCCAGGCATGCCACCACATCACTTACAATTGAAGGTTGGCTCTCCGATTATTCTGCTTCGCAATTTAAACCTACCAGCGCTTTGTAATGGTACACGATTAGTCGTTAAAAATGGTACACGATTAGTCGTTAAAAAGCCTAATGAAAAGCATTATTGAAGGTAACATCTTGAATAGCAAATATCAAGGCGAAAATGTATTGCTGCCACGAATCCCTATGATTCATACAGATGTGCCAATTGTATTCAAACGAACTCAATTCCCAATAAGAATAGCATTCGCCATGACGTTCAATCAGTCACAAGGACAGACATTGTCTGTATGTAGCTTAAATTTGGAACCACCGTGCTTTCCCCATGGACAACTATATGTGGCATGTTCTTGCGTGGGGAGACCATCCCGTTTGTTTGCATTGGCTAAAAACGGACTCACCAAGAATATTGTACATTCTATTGCGCTGAAAGATTAATTTTTTTAAAATTTATTAACCTAAATAAAGCATACTTATTATGTTTAAAACGCTTTCGAGAACTCTGTTTTGAGGCAGTACGAAGTCTGCCTGGCAGCTAGTTTTATTTTAATAGAATCCCGTTATAATTTTTTGCATGTATGTGTGAGTATGCGCGTATGCGAACAAACCGAAAACAGAATTGCGGTAGATGATGAATGTTAGGTTAGGTTTGGTTAGGCCGACTGACCCTCCCAGGGGAGTGTTACACATAGACCGCAAAGGGTCCTTAGTGGAGTCGGTGGTTGGAGATGGTTGGGACTTTCTCAGTGTGAGGTCCTATGGCGTGTGTGTGCTTCGTGCAAACGCTAGAAGCCTTTTGGGTTCCTGCTTGCTGGCTTCATCGAGTGAAGCTAGAAAGGGAATCCGGAAGTGGTGTAGTCGTTGTGCTGCCAGTGCGGGGCAGATGCATAGAAGGTGCTCTAGCGTTTTCTTGACATCTAGATCCTTGCATTTCCTGCATTCGTCGTTGTCTGTTATGCTTAATCTTTTCGCGTGTTCTGCGACTAGGCAGTGGCCTGTCATTAGACTCAGAAGCCTTCGGCAGTCATGCCTTTTTAGTTTTAGCATGTATTGGAACTTCCGCAGTGTGACTGTTGAGTCCCATTGCACCTTGCTTGGCTAGAGTGTCTGCCAACTCATTTCCTTCGAATCCCCGATGGCTTGGAATCTAGTAGATGCGCACTTTTTTAGAAGTGCTAAGTACAACTAGTGTTTCCCTGCTCGCCAGGACATGCCGAGAGCTTATGTGGTGGGCCTGCAAGTCTTTAATAGCCGCCTGGCTGTCGACGAATATGTTTACATTTTCAAGTGTTGTGTTTGTTTCTAGGACAGCTTCTGCTGCTTTCCTTATTGCGAATAGCTCCGCTTGGAATATGCTACAGTGGTCTGAGACAAGCTCATGGATGGTTCGGCGCAGTACACTGCTGCTCCGACACCCTCCCTTATTTTTGAGCCATCTGTATAGATGCTAATGGCAGCCTGCTCCGCTCCTGAGCACCATTCATCTACTCCTAAGAGCGTGGGCGTGAAGTTAAAATTGATTATTGGGGTTATATAGTCTGTCTCGACTATGGTCTCCCTTCCAATTGTACTATCCCCGTAGTTGTGCACCGTCCTGTTGCCAATCTTGCAAAGACGTTGTGCAGTGTTTTTTGCCGTTAGGCGTGCCTGTATGTCCACAGGGTAGACGTTCAGAATGGTCTGTAGTGATTTTGTTGGTGTGGTCTTCAGCGCCCCTGTGATGCACGTAAGTGCATGTCACTAGGTTTTTTCCATTCGTTTTAGGTATGTGGACTTCTCTGTGGCTTTCCACCATGCCAGTATTCCATAGAGCAGTATTGGGCGCACAATTGCGATTAGATTCCAGTGTGTCAGTGTTAGTGAGAGTCCCCAAGTGCTATCCAACATCTTTTGCGATGTATAGAGTGCATCGGTGTCCTTCTTCACCCTTTTTTTCCACATTGATCTTCCAACTCAACTTGCTATCCAAAACTATCAGCGTCTTATTGTTTATTTTGGGTGGAGCCCAACGAGGTACCTTCTATGTCTTGGTAAAGAGAATGGATCCACGATGAAAGTTAAATACTTTAACAATTTCTCAGTGCTATTGTGGATATGTTGTTCAACAATATATGTGCAATAACTGCATATTTTCATTAGCATCAGTTTGCACTAAGTTAGCAATTGATAAATTGCTTCAATTATAAATTGTTGATTGAACTACATATCCACAGTAGCACTAACAGAATTGCAGTGGACGGTGAATGTTAATTACTCTAACAGTTTCTCAGTGCTATTGTGGATATGTGGTTCAACAATAAATGTGCAATAATTGCATATTTTCATAAGCAGAAGTTTGCGCTAAGTTAACAATTGAGAAATTGCTTCAATTATAAATAGTTGATTGAACTACATATCCACAGTAGCACCTATATATTTATTAGTGCGCCAACATTCGCTAGTTCATTCACATATTATTCAAGAATCCTGTTATAATTCTTTGCAAGCATGTGTATTTGAGCAAACCAAAAACAGAATTGGGGTGGACGAAGAATGTTAAATACTCTAATAATTTATCCGTGCTATTGTGGATATGTTGTTCAACAATATATGTGCAATAATTGCATATTTTCATTAGAAACTCTTTGAAAAAATTTTATGCTCCTAATTGCAGCACTTATGTAGTTCAATTTTATCCCCTTCCCAACACGGTTTTGGTTGGCGAAGATCTACTACCACAAACCTTCTTGAGTTTACTTCACTTGTGATCAAAGGGTTTCAGACCAGAAGGCAAACTGACGTCGTTTATACAGATTTTATTAAGGCATTTGATTCTGTTAGTCATTCTTTGTTGCTTCATAAATTAGACATTATTGGATTTCCAGCAAAACTCTTGTCGTGGCTTTTGGAGTTCTTGTATGGCCGAACACAAAAAGTTGTTTTTAAATCTTCTGTTTCCAAATCTATTTTTGTTACCTCTGACTTTTTGTAGAGATCCCCCTCATAATGCTCACTACTTGCTTGATGCTTCACCACTTGTCCGCGTTTCTGAAATTAAAGATTTGGACATCACTCTTGATAGCAAATTAAAATTTGATTCTCACATATCGTCGATGGTCAATAAGGCCATAAATGTTCTTGGCTTCATCAAGCGTTGGTCAAAAGTTGCTGCACATGAAAATACTGGATGCATTAAATTACAGACGGACCTATGCACAATCGTTGACTCGCAAAAAATCTTATCGATCGCATACTTCCAGACGTACACACACAATATACAATTCATAGGTGGCTGGCAGAAAGAGCGATCTTGGCAGCTAAAAATGTGGATGTCAATGAGATAAATTTAAATTTACAACAGCTGTTGCCTGGGGACTTGGTGTCATACAAATCTATCGATGAAGTATGCGATACCAACGAGGCTGTAAACTTTCTATCTATTTTTAAATTCATTGAATTTTCCAGGCATGCCACCACATCACTTACAATTGAAGGTTGGCTCTCCGATTATTCTGCTTCGCAATTTAAACCCACGACGGCTTTGTAATGGTACACGATTAGTCGTTAAAAAGCCTAATGAAAAGCATTATTGAAGGTAACATCTTTAATAGTAAATATCAAGGCGAAAATGTATTGCTGCCACGAATCCCTATGATTCATACAGATGTGCCAATTGTATATTTAAAACGAACTCAATTCTCAATTAGAATAGCATGCGCCATGACGATCAACAAGTCACATAGACAGACATTGTCTGTATGTAGCTTAAATTTGGAACCACCGTGCTTTCCCCATGGACAACTATATGTGGCATGTTCTCGCGTGGGGAGACCATCCCGTTTGTTTGCATTGGCTAAAAACGGACTCACCAAGAATATTGTACATTCTATTGCGCTGAAGGATTAATTTTTTTAAAATTTATTAACCTAAATAAAGCATACTTATTATGTTTAAAACGCTTTCGAGAACTCTGTTTTGAGGCAGTACGAAGTCTGTCTGGCAGCTAGTTTTATTATAATAGAATCCCGTTATAATTCTTTGCATGTATGTGTGAGTATGCGCGTATGCGAACAAACCGAAAACAGAATTGCGGTAGATGATGAATGTTAGGTTAGGTTTGGTTAGACCGACTGACCCTCCCAGGGGAGTGTTACACATAGACCGCAAAGGGTCCTTAGTGGAGTCGGTGGTTGGAGATGGTTGGGACTTTCTCAGTGTGAGGTCCTATGGCGTGTGTGTGCTTCGTGCAAACGCTAGAAGCCTTTTGGGTTCCTGCTTGCTGGCTTCATCGAGTGAAGCTAGAAAGGGAATCCGGAAGTGGTGTAGTCGTTGTGCTGCCAGTGCGGGGCAGATGCATAGAAGGTGCTCTAGCGTTTCCTTGACATCTAGATCCTTGCATTTCCTGCATTCGTCGTTGTCTGTTATGCTTAATCTTTTCGCGTGTTCTGCGACTAGGCAGTGGCCTGTCATTAGACCCAGAAGCCTTCGGCAGTCATGCCTTTTTAGTTTTAGCATGTATTGGAACTTCCGCAGTGTGACTGTTGAGTCCCATTGCACCTTGCTTGGCTAGAGTGTCTGCCAACTCATTTCCTTCGAAGCCCCGATGGCTTGGAATCTAGTAGATGCGCACTTTTTTAGAAGTGCTAAGTACATCTAGTGTTTCCCTGGTCGCCAGGACATTCCGAGAGCTTATGTGGTGGGCCTGCAAGTCTTTAATAGCCGCCTGGCTGTCGACGAATATGTTTACATTTTCAAGTGTTGTGTTTGTTTCTAGGACAGCTTCTGCTGCTTTCCTTATTGCGAATAGCTCCGCTTGGAATATGCTACAGTGGTCTGAGACAAGCTCATGGATGGTTCGGCGCAGTACACTGCTGCTCCGACGCCCTCCCCTATTTTTGAGCCATCTGTATAGATGCTAATGGCAGCCTGCTTCGCTCCTGAGCACCATTCATCTACTCCTAGGAGCGTGGGCGTGAAATTTAAATTTGATTATTGGGGTTATATAGTCTGTCTCGACTATGGTCTCCCTTCCAATTGTACTATCCCCGTAGTTGTGCACCGTCCTGTTGCCAATCTTGCAAAGACGTTGTGCAGTGTTTTTTGCCGTTAGGCGTGCCTGTATGTCCACAGGGTAGACGTTCAGAATGGTCTGTAGTGATTTTGTTGGTGTGGTCTTCAGCGCCCCTGTGATGCACGTAAGTGCATGTCACTAGGTTTTTTCCATTCGTTTTAGGTATGTGGACTTCTCTGTGGCTTTCCACCATACCAGTATTCCATAGAGCAGTATTGGGCGCACAATTGCGATTAGATTCCAGTGTGTCAGTGTTAGTGAGAGTCCCCAAGTGCTATCCAACATCTTTTGCGATGTATAGAGTGCATCGGTGTCCTTCTTCACCCTTTCTTCCACATTGATCTTCCAACTCAACTTGCTATCCAAAACTATCAGCGTCTTATTGTTTATTTTGGGTGGAGCCCAACGAGGTACCTTCTATGTCTTGGTAAAGAGAATGGATCCACGATGAAAGTTAAATACTTTAACAATTTCTCAGTGCTATTGTGGATATGTTGTTCAACAATATATGTGCAATAACTGCATATTTTCATTAGCATCAGTTGGCACTAAGTTAGCAATTGATAAATTGCTTCAATTATAAATTGTTGATTGGACTACATATCCACAGTAGCACTAACAGAATTGCAGTGGACGGTGAATGTTAATTACTCTAACAGTTTCTCAGTGCTATTGTGGATATGTGGTTCAACAATAAATGTGCAATAATTGCATATTTTCATAAGCAGAAGTTTGCGCTAAGTTAACAATTGAGAAATTGCTTCAATTATAAATAGTTGACTGAACTACATATCCACAGTAGCACCTATATATTTATTAGTGCGCCAACATTCGCTAGTTCATTCACATATTATTCAAGAATCCTGTTATAATTCTTTGCAAGCATGTGTGGGTATGCTTGTATTTGAGCAAACCAAAAACAGAATTGGGGTGGACGAAGAATGTTAAATACTCTAATAATTTATCCGTGCTATTGTGGATATGTTGTTCAACAATATATGTGCAATAATTGCATATTTTCATTAGAAACTCTTTGAAAAAATTTTATGCTCCTAATTGCAGCACTTATGTAGTTCAATTTTATCCCCTTCCCAACACGGTTTTGGTTGGCGAAGATCTACTACCACAAACCTTCTTGAGTTTACTTCACTTGTGATCAAAGGGTTTCAGACCAGAAGGCAAACTGACGTCGTTTATACAGATTTTATTAAGGCATTTGATTCTGTTAGTCATTCTTTGTTGCTTCATAAATTAGACATTATTGGATTTCCAGCAAAACTCTTGTCGTGGCTTTTGGAGTTCTTGTATGGCCGAACACAAAAAGTTGTTTTTAAATCTTCTGTTTCCAAATCTATTTTTGTTACCTCTGACTTTTTGTAGAGATCCCCCTCATAATGCTCACTACTTGCTTGATGCTTCACCACTTGTCCGCGTTTCTGAAATTAAAGATTTGGACATCACTCTTGATAGCAAATTAAAATTTGATTCTCACATATCGTCGATGGTCAATAAGGCCATAAATGTTCTTGGCTTCATCAAGCGTTGGTCAAAAGTTGCTGCACATGAAAATACTGGATGCATTAAATTACAGACGGACCTATGCACAATCGTTGACTCGTAAAAAATCTTATCGATCGCATATTTCCAGACGTACACACACAATATACAATTCATAGGTGGCTGGCAGAAAGAGCGGTCTTGGCAGCTAAAAATGTGGATGTCAATGAGATAAATTTAAATTTACAACAGCTGTTGCCTGGGGACTTGGTGTCATACAAATCTATCGATGAAGTATGCGATACCAACGAGGCTGTAAACTTTCTATCTATTTTTAAATTCATTGAATTTTCCAGGCATGCCACCACATCACTTACAATTGAAGGTTGGCTCTCCGATTATTCTGCTTCGCAATTTAAACCCACGACGGCTTTGTAATGGTACACGATTAGTCGTTAAAAAGCCTAATGAAAAGCATTATTGAAGGTAACATCTTTAATTGTAAATATCAAGGCGAAAATGTATTGCTGCCACGAATCCCTATGATTCATACAGATGTGCCAATTGTATATTTAAAACGAACTCAATTCTCAATTAGAATAGCATGCGCCATGACGATCAACAAGTCACATAGACAGACATTGTCTGTATGTAGCTTAAATTTGGAACCACCGTGCTTTCCCCATGGACAACTATATGTGGCATGTTCTCGCGTGGGGAGACCATCCCGTTTGTTTGCATTGGCTAAAAACGGACTCACCAAGAATATTGTACATTCTATTGCGCTGAAAGATTAATTTTTTTAAAATTTATTAACCTAAATAAAGCATACTTATTATGTTTAAAACGCTTTCGAGAACTCTGTTTTGAGGCAGTACGAAGTCTGTCTGGCAGCTAGTTTTATTATAATAGAATCCCGTTATAATTCTTTGCATGTATGTGTGAGTATGCGCGTATGCGAACAAACCGAAAACAGAATTGCGGTAGATGATGAATGTTAGGTTAGGTTTGGTTAGACCGACTGACCCTCCCAGGGGAGTGTTACACATAGACCGCAAAGGGTCCTTAGTGGAGTCGGTGGTTGAAGATGGTTGGGACTTTCTCAGTGTGAGGTCCTATGGCGTGTGTGTGCTTCGTGCAAACGCTAGAAGCCTTTTGGGTTCCTGCTTGCTGGCTTCATCGAGTGAAGGTAGAAAGGGAATCCGGAAGTGGTGTAGTCGTTGTGCTGCCAGTGCGGGGCAGATGCATAGAAGGTGCTCTAGCGTTTCCTTGACATCTAGATCCTTGCATTTCCTGCATTCGTCGTTGTCTGTTATGCTTAATCTTTTCGCGTGTTCTGCGACTAGGCAGTGGCCTGTCATTAGACCCAGAAGCCTTCGGCAGTCATGCCTTTTTACTTTTAGCATGTATTGGAACTTCCGCAGTGTGACTGTTGAGTCCCATTGCACCTTGCTTGGCTAGAGTGTCTGCCAACTCATTTCCTTCGAAGCCCCGATGGCTTGGAATCTAGTAGATGCGCACTTTTTTAGAAGTGCTAAGTACAATTTGTGTTTCCCTGGTCGCCAGGACATTCCGAGAGCTTATGTGGTGGGCCTGCAAGTCTTTAATAGCCGCCTGGCTGTCGACGAATATGTTTACATTTTCAAGTGTTGTGTTTGTTTCTAGGACAGCTTCTGCTGCTTTCCTTATTGCGAATAGCTCCGCTTGGAATATGCTACAGTGGTCTGAGACAAGCTCATGGATGGTTCGGCGCAGTACACTGCTGCTCCGAAGCCCTCCCCTATTTTTGAGCCATCTGTATAGATGCTAATGGCAGCCTGCTCCGCTCCTGAGCACCATTCATCTACTCCTAGGAGCGTGGGCATGAAATTAAAATTTGATTATTGGGGTTATATAGTCTGTCTCGACTATGGTCTCCCTTCCAATTGTACTATCCCCGTAGTTGTGCACCGTCCTGTTGCCAATCTTGCAAAGACGTTGTGCAGTGTTTTTTGCCGTTAGGCGTGCCTGTATGTCCACAGGGTAGACGTTCAGAATGGTCTGTAGTGATTTTGTTGGTGTGGTCTTCAGCGCCCCTGTGATGCACGTAAGTGCATGTCACTAGGTTTTTTCCATTCGTTTTAGGTATGTGGACTTCTCTGTGGCTTTCCACCATACCAGTATTCCATAGAGCAGTATTGGGCGCACAATTGCATTTAGATTCCAGTGTGTCAGTGTTAGTGAGAGTCCCCAAGTGCTATCCAACATCTTTTGCGATGTATAGAGTGCATCGGTGTCCTTCTTCACCCTTTCTTCCACATTGATCTTCCAACTCAACTTGCTATCCAAAACTATCAGCGTCTTATTGTTTATTTTGGGTGGAGCCCAACGAGATACCTTCTATGTCTTGGTAAAGAGAATGGATCCACGATATAAGTTAAATACTTTAACAATTTCTCAGTGCTATTGTGGATATGTTGTTCAACAATATATGTGCAATAACTGCATATTTTCATTAGCATCAGTTGGCACTAAGTTAGCAATTGATAAATTGCTTCAATTATGAATAGTTGATTGAACTACCTATCCACAGTAGCACTAATATTTTATTGGTGTGTCCAACATTCGCTAGTTCATTCTATTATTGTTCAAGAATCCCGTTATAATTATTTGCAAGCATGTGTGGGTATGCTTGTATTCGAACAAACCGAAAATAGAATAGCGGTGGACGGTGAATGTTAAATACTCTAATAGTTCCTCTGTGGTATTGTGGATATGTGGTTCAACAATATATGTGCAATAACTGCATATTTTCATTAGCATCAGTTGGCACTAAGTTAGCAATTGATAAATTGCTTCAATTATAAATTGTTGATTGGACTACATATCCACAGTAGCACTAACAGAATTGCAGTGGACGGTGAATGTTAATTACTCTAACAGTTTCTCAGTGCTATTGTGGATATGTGGTTCAACAATAAATGTGCAATAATTGCATGTTTTCATAAGCAGAAGTTTGCGCTAAGTTAACAATTGAGAAATTGCTTCAATTATAAATAGTTGACTGAACTACATATCCACAGTAGCACCTATATATTTATTAGTGCGCCAACATTCGCTAGTTCATTCACATATTATTCAAGAATCCTGTTATAATTCTTTGCAAGCATGTGTGGGTATGCTTGTATTTGAGAAAACCAAAAACAGAATTGGGGTGGACGAAGAATGTTAAATACTCTAATAATTTATCCGTGCTATTGTGGATATGTTGTTCAACAATATATGTGCAATAATCGCATATTTTCATTAGAAACTCTTTGAAAAAATTTTATGCTCCTAATTGCAGCACTTATGTAGTTCAATTTTATCCCCTTCCCAACACGGTTTTGGTTGGCGAAGATCTACTACCACAAACCTTCTTGAGTTTACTTCACTTGTGATCAAAGGGTTTCAGACCAGAAGGCAAACTGACGTCGTTTATACAGATTTTATTAAGGCATTTGATTCTGTTAGTCATTCTTTGTTGCTTCATAAATTAGACATTATTGGATTTCCAGCAAAACTCTTGTCGTGGCTTTTGGAGTTCTTGTATGGCCGAACACAAAAAGTTGTTTTTAAATCTTCTGTTTCCAAATCTATTTTTGTTACCTCTGACTTTTTGTAGAGATACCACTCATAATGCTCACTACTTGCTTGATGCTTCAACACTTGTCCGCGTTTTTTAAATTAAAGATTTAGACATCACTCTTGATAGCAAATTAAAATTTGATTCTCACATATCGTCGATGGTCAATAAGGGCATAAATGCTCTTGGCTTCATCAAGCGTTGGTCAAAAGTTGCTGCACATGAAAATACTGGATGCATAAAATTACAGACGGACCTATGCACAATCGTTGACTCGTAAAAAATCTTATCGATCGCATATTTCCAGACGTACACACACAATATACAATTCATAGGTGGCTGGCAGAAAGAGCGATCTTGGCAGCTAAGAAAGTGGATGTCAATGAGATAAATTTAAAGTTACAACAGCTGTAGCCTGGGGACTTGGTGTCATACAAATCTATCGATGAAGTATGCGATACCAACGAGGTTGTAAACTTTCTATCTATTTTTAAATTCATTGAATTTTCCAGGCATGCCACCACATTACTTACAATTGAAGGTTGGCTCTCCGATTATTCTGCTTCGCAATTTAAACCTACCAGGGCTTTGTAATGGTACACTATTAGTCGTTAAAAAGCCTAATGAAAAGCATTATTGAAGGTAACATCTTTAATTGTAAATATCAAGGCGAAAATGTATTGCTGCCACGAATCCCTATGATTCATACAGATGTGCCAATTGTATATTTAAAACGAACTCAATTCCCAATTAGAATAGCATTCGCCATGACGATCAATAAGTCACAAGGACAGACATTGTCTGTATGTAGCTTAAATTTGGAACCACCGTGCTTTCCCCATGGACAACTATATGTGGCATGTTCTCGCGTGGGGAGACCATCCCGTTTGTTTGCATTGGCTAAAAACGGACTCACCAAGAATATTGTACATTCTATTGCGCTGAAAGATTAATTTTTTTAAAATTTATTAACTTAAATAAAGCATACTTATTATGTTTAAAACGCTTTCGAGAACTCTGTTTTGAGGCAGTACAAAGTCTGCCTGGCAGCTAGTTTTATTATAATAGAATCCCGTTATAATTTTTTGCATGTATGTGTGAGTATGCGCGTATGCGAACAAACCGAAAACAGAATTGCGGTAGATGATGAATGTTAGGTTAGGTTTGGTTAGACCGACTGACCCTCCCAGGGGAGTGTTACACATAGACCGCAAAGGGTCCTTAGTGGAGTCGGTGGTTGGAGATGGTTGGGACTTTCTCAGTGTGAGGTCCTATGGCGTGTGTGTGCTTCGTGCAAACGCTAGAAGCCTTTTGGGTTCCTGCTTGCTGGCTTCATCGAGTGAAGCTAGAAAGGGAATCCGGAAGTGGTGTAGTCGTTGTGCTGCCAGTGCGGGGCAGATGCATAGAAGGTGCTCTAGCGTTTTCTTGACATCTAGATCCTTGCATTTCCTGCATTCGTCGTTGTCTGTTATGCTGAATCTTTTCGCGTGTTCTGCGACTAGGCAGTGGCCTGTCATTAGACCCAGAAGCCTTCGGCAGTCATGCCTTTTTAGTTTTAGCATGTACATATTGGAACTTCCGCAGTGTGACTGTTGAGTCCCATTGCACCTTGCTTGGCTAGAGTATCTGCCAACTCATTTCCTTCGAAGCCCCGATGGCTAGGAATCTAGTAGATGCACACTTTTTTAGAAGTGCTAAGTACAACTAGTGTTTCCCTGCTCGCCAGGACATTCCGAGAGCTTATGTGGTGGGCCTGCAAGTCTTTAATAGCCGCCTGGCTGTCGACGAATATGTTTACATTTTCAAGTGTTGTGTTTGTTTCTAGGACAGCTTCTGCTGCTTTCCTTATTGCGAATAGCTCCGCTTGGAATATGCTACAGTGGTCTGAGACAAGCTCATGGATGGTTCGGCGCAGTACACTGCTGCTCCGACCCCCTCCCCTATTTTTGAGCCATCTGTATAGATGCTAATGGCAGCCTGCTCCGCTCCTGAGCACCATTCATCTACTCCTAGGAGCGTGGGCGTGAAGTTAAAATTGTTTATTGGGGTTATATAGTCTGTCTCGACTATGGTCTCCCTTCCAATTGTACTATCCCCGTAGTCTTGCACCGTCTTGTTACCAATCTTGCAAAGACGTTGTGCAGTGTTTTTTGCCGTTAGGCGTGCCTGTATGTCCACAGGGTAGACGTTCAGAATGGTCTGTAGTGATTTTGTTGGTGTGGTCTTCAGCGCCCCTGTGATGCACGTAAGTGCATGTCATTAGGTTTTTTCCATTCGTTTTAGGTATGTGGACTTCTCTGTGGCTTTCCACCATACCAGTATTCCATAGAGCAGTATGGGGCGCACAATTGAGATTAGATTCCAGTGTGTCAGTCTTGGTGAGAGTCCCCAAGTGCTATCCAACATCTTTTGCGATGTATAGAGTGCATCGGTGTCCTTCTTCACCCTTTCTTCCACATTGATCTTCCAACTCAACTTGCTATCCAAAACTATCAGCGTCTTATTGTTTATTTTGGGTGGAGCCCAACGAGGTACCTTCTATGTCTTGGTAAAGAGAATGGATCCACGATATAAGTTAAATACTTTAACAATTTCTCAGTGCTATTGTGGATATGTTGTTCAACAATATATGTGCAATAACTGCATATTTTCATTAGCATCAGTTGGCACTAAGTTAGCAATTGATAAATTGCTTCAATTATGAATAGTTGATTGAACTACCTATCCACAGTAGCACTAATATTTTATAGGTGTGTCCAACATTCGCTAGTTCATTCTATTATTGTTCAAGAATCCCGTTATAATTATTTGCAAGCATGTGTGGGTATGCTTGTATTCGAACAAACCGAAAATAGAATAGCGGTGGATGGTGAATGTTAAATACTCTTATAATTTCTCAGTGCTATTGTGGATATGTTATTCAACAATATATTGAATATGCAATAATTTAATATTTTCATTAGCATCAGTTGGCGCTTAGTTAGCAAATGAGAAATTGCTTTAATTATAAAAAGTTGATTGAACTACATATCCACAGTAGCACTTATATTTCATTAGTGTATCCTACATTCTCTAGTTCATTATCTTATTATTGAAGATCCCGTTATAATTCGTTGCAAGCATGTGCGGGTATGCGTGTATTGGAACAAACCGAAATCAGAATTGCGGTGGACGATGAATGTTAAATACTCTAATAATTTATCCGTGCTATTGTGGATATGTTGTTCAACAATATATTGAATATGCAATAATTTAATATTTTCATTAGCATCAGTTGGCGCTAAGTTAGCAACTGAGAAATTGCTTTAACTATAAATAGTTGATTGAACTATATATCCACAGTAGCGCTTATATTTTATTAGTGTGTCCTACATTCTCTTGTTCATTATCTTATTATTATTCAAGAACCCCGTTATAATTCTTTGCAAGCATGTGTGAGTATGCGTGTATTGGAACAAACCGAAAATAGAATAGCGGTGGATGGTGAATGTTAAATACTCTAATTCTTTCTCAGTGCTATTGTGGATATGTAGTTCAACAATATATTTGCAATAATTGAATATTTTCCTTAGCATAAGCTGGCGCTAAGTTAACAATTGAGAAATTATTTGGTTCATAAATTGTCAAATCATAATAGTGAGACTGTGTCAGAAATGATATAAAAAGTGCAGCATATGCATATATAAACCTGCACAGCCAAATTTTAGTTGATGGCCATAAATACTCATTAACGTTTTCAGTTTTATGACACTAGCCAACAATTTTGCCAACTCAACTTCCATACAGTTATGCATAGATGCACACAAATTCCGAAAGTGTATTCAGTAGTTCAGTAGTGCAGTTGATGATGTCGTTTGCCGCCGACTCAGAAAAAGGGAAAATATCAAATATATCAAAAACCTCGACAAGCAGGCCCGGCAAGCAACACAACAAACGCACATACACCCATATACAAACATTGTTTACAGTTTATGGTTGTTGATCAACATTTGGCTCGAACGTTGAGCGCAAGGGATAGTGAAACAAAAATTTGCTCTCGCGCCTTCTCACACTTGTGCAAAACATAGAAGGGGACTACCACCGGCATCCTGAGACTTCAAAGCTCTAAAAGCGCTTGTTAGCAAACGCAGAGTCTATATATTAGACTGTCTGTGATTGAACTACATATCCACAGTATCACTTATATTTATTAGTGCGCCAACAATCGCTACTTCATTCTATTATTCTTCAAGAATCCCGTTATAATTCTTTGCAAGCATGTGTGGGCATGCGTGTATTCGAACAAACCGAAAACAGAATTGCGGTGGTCGGTGAATGTTAAATACTCTAATAGTTTCTCAGTGCTATTGTGGATATGTTGTTCAACAATATATGTTCAATAACTGCATATTTTCATTAGCATCAGTTGGCACTAAGTTAGCAATTGATAAATTGCTTCAATTATAAATAGTTGATTGAACTACCTATCCACAGTAGCACTTATATTTTATTAGTGTGTCTAACATTCGCTAGTTCATTCACTTATTATTCAAGAATCCCGTTATAATTCTTTGTAAGCACGTGTGGGCATGCGTGTATTTGAACAAACCGAAAACAGAATTGCGGTGGACGCAAAGATTGGATTTACGATAACTAGGGGGCTGGCAAATCGATAAACTCGATAAGGAAAAATCGATAAATCCAGCTATTTCGCAAACCCCTTTCACCTAGAAATACCAAAATTTGGGGAAAAGATAGCTACTAACATCCCTCAAAAACTGTATCAAAAATTTTGGAACCACGCCCACCCATTCCGCCCCCAGCCGCCCCGCGGTTTAAAAACAGAAATGCTTATATCTTCTACAGTTCTTGAGCTAGAGCCACCAAATTTAATGCCAAGATAGGTGATGACAACCCCCAATCAAACGCAAAGTCTGGATACCGCGCGTATCAATACTGCCATAGCCGCCGCCAACCGCCCCCACATTTTTTTTGATTAAGTGTTTTGGGGTTGCCTTTAGCTATCTTCTGACCAAATTTTGTAGTTGCTAAGTACAACTAGTGTTTCCCTGCTCGCCAGGACACTCCGAGAGCTTATGTGGTGGGCCTGCAAGTCTTTAATAGCCGCCTGGCTGTCGACGAATATGTTTACATTTTCAAGTGTTGTGTTTGTTTCTAGGACAGCTTCTGCTGCTTTCCTTATTGCGAATAGCTCCGCTTGGAATATGCTACAGTGGTCTGAGACAAGCTCATGGATGGTTCGGCGCAGTACACTGCTGCTCCGACCCCCTCCCCTATTTTTGAGCCATCTGTATAGATGCTAATGGCAGCCTGCTCCGCTCCTGAGCACCATTCATCTACTCCTAGGAGCGTGGGCGTGAAGTTAAAATTGTTTATTGGGGTTATATAGTCTGTCTCGACTATGGTCTCCCTTCCAATTGTACTATCCCCGTAGTCTTGCACCGTCTTGTTACCAATCTTGCAAAGACGTTGTGCAGTGTTTTTTGCCGTTAGGCGTGCCTGTATGTCCACAGGGTAGACGTTCAGAATGGTCTGTAGTGATTTTGTTGGTGTGGTCTTCAGCGCCCCTGTGATGCACGTAAGTGCATGTCATTAGGTTTTTTCCATTCGTTTTAGGTATGTGGACTTCTCTGTGGCTTTCCACCATACCAGTATTCCATAGAGCAGTATGGGGCGCACAATTGAGATTAGATTCCAGTGTGTCAGTCTTGGTGAGAGTCCCCAAGTGCTATCCAACATCTTTTGCGATGTATAGAGTGCATCGGTGTCCTTCTTCACCCTTTCTTCCACATTGATCTTCCAACTCAACTTGCTATCCAAAACTATCAGCGTCTTATTGTTTATTTTGGGTGGAGCCCAACGAGGTACCTTCTATGTCTTGGTAAAGAGAATGGATCCACGATATAAGTTAAATACTTTAACAATTTCTCAGTGCTATTGTGGATATGTTGTTCAACAATATATGTGCAATAACTGCATATTTTCATTAGCATCAGTTGGCACTAAGTTAGCAATTGATAAATTGCTTCAATTATGAATAGTTGATTGAACTACCTATCCACAGTAGCACTAATATTTTATTGGTGTGTCCAACATTCGCTAGTTCATTCTATTATTGTTCAAGAATCCCGTTATAATTATTTGCAAGCATGTGTGGGTATGCTTGTATTCGAACAAACCGAAAATAGAATAGCGGTGGATGGTGAATGTTAAATACTCTTATAATTTCTCAGTGCTATTGTGGATATGTTATTCAACAATATATTGAATATGCAATAATTTAATATTTTCATTAGCATCAGTTGGCGCTTAGTTAGCAAATGAGAAATTGCTTTAATTATAAAAAGTTGATTGAACTACATATCCACAGTAGCACTTATATTTCATTAGTGTATCCTACATTCTCTAGTTCATTATCTTATTATTGAAGATCCCGTTATAATTCGTTGCAAGCATGTGCGGGTATGCGTGTATTGGAACAAACCGAAAACAGAATTGCGGTGGACGATGAATGTTAAATACTCTAATAATTTATCCGTGCTATTGTGGATATGTTGTTCAACAATATATTGAATATGCAATAATTTAATATTTTCATTAGCATCAGTTGGCGCTAAGTTAGCAACTGAGAAATTGCTTTAACTATAAATAGTTGATTGAACTATATATCCACAGTAGCGCTTATATTTTATTAGTGTGTCCTACATTCTCTTGTTCATTATCTTATTATTATTCAAGAACCCCGTTATAATTCTTTGCAAGCATGTGTGAGTATGCGTGTATTGGAACAAACCGAAAATAGAATAGCGGTGGAAGGTGAATGTTAAATACTCTAATTCTTTCTCAGTGCTATTGTGGATATGTAGTTCAACAATATATTTGCAATAATTGAATATTTTCCTTAGCATAAGCTGGCGCTAAGTTAACAATTGAGAAATTATTTGGTTCATAAATTGTCAAATCATAATAGTGAGACTGTGTCAGAAATGATATGAAAAGTGCAGCATATGCATATATAAACCTGCACAGCCAACTTTTAGTTGATGGCCATAAATACTCATTAACGTTTTCAGTTTTATGACACTAGCCAACAATTTTGCCAACTCAACTTCCATACAGTTATGCATAGATGCACACAAATTCCGAAAGTGTATTCACTAGTTCAGTAGTGCAGTTGATGATGTCGTTTGCCGCCGACTCAGAAAAAGGGAAAATATCAAATATATCAAAAACCTCGACAAGCAGGCCCGGCAAGCAACACAACAAACGCACATACACCCATATACAAACACTGTTTACAGTTTATGGTTGTTGATCAACATTTGGCTCGAACGTTGAGCGCAAGGGATAGTGAAACAAAAATTTGCTCTCGCGCCTTCTCACACTTGTGCAAAACATAGAAGGGGACTACCACAGGCATCCTGAGACTTCAAAGCTCTAAAAGCGCTTGTTAGCAAACGCAGAGTCTATATATTAGACTGTCTGTGATTGAACTACATATCCACAGTATCACTTATATTGATTAGTGCGCCAACAATCGCTACTTCATTCTATTATTCTTCAAGAATCCCGTTATAATTCTTTGCAAGCATGTGTGGGCATGCGTGTATTCGAACAAACCGAAAACAGAATTGCGGTGGTCGGTGAATGTTAAATACTCTAATAGTTTCTCAGTGCTATTGTGGATATGTTGTTCAACAATATATGTTCAATAACTGCATATTTTCATTAGCATCAGTTGGCACTAAGTTAGCAATTGATAAATTGCTTCAATTATAAATAGTTGATTGAACTACCTATCCACAGTAGCACTTATATTTTATTAGTGTGTCTAACATTCGCTAGTTCATTCACTTATTATTCAAGAATCCCGTTATAATTCTTTGTAAGCACGTGTGGGCATGCGTGTATTTGAACAAACCGAAAACAGAATTGCGGTGGACGCAAAGATTGGATTTACGATAACTAGGGGGCTGGCAAATCGATAAACTCGATAAGGAAAAATTGATAAATCCAGCTATTTCGCAAACCCCTTTCACCTAGAAATACCAAAATTTGGGGAAAAGATAGCTAATAACATCCCTCAAAAACTGTATCAAAAATTTTGGAACCACGCCCACCCATTCCGCCCCCAGCCGCCCCGCGGTTTAAAAACAGAAATGCTTATATCTTCTACAGTTCTTGAGCTAGAGCCACCAAATTTAATGCCAAGATAGGTGATGACAACCCCCAATCAAACGCAAAGTCTGGATACCGCGCGTATCAATACTGCCATAGCCGCCCCCAACCGCCCCCACATTTTTTTTTTGATTAAGTGTTTTAGGGTTGCCTTTAGCTATCTTCTGACCAAATTTTGTAGTTCTAGCTGTAAGGATGTCTGAAAAGGGTGGATTTATTGATATTGAGCTAGCAATTTTATCGATTTACCAGCCCTAGTTATCTTAGAGCCTTAATTTTGACACTTTAATTTACCCGGCCATAGATAAAGATATTTGACGATGACACGGACGAGGAGGCTAATCTGACAGTGGTGCAGCTGGAATCGGAAGATGCCTCTGGCATGTCTTCAGATAAACTTCCATCACTGTAAGGCGGCTGCAGCCGCTCTTCTGCTGGAGGGTGCTGGAAGAGCACTTCTTTTCCGACCACATGTATACCGACATTGTCTTCTCCCTATATATACCCTGACCTAAAAAGTGCAGAAACGTAAAACGTACGAACTGGTCAAAATTCAAAGAATGCTTCGAAAGACTTATCCCAGAGAAAAATATCAGCGGGACTCCCCACCAATGAGTAAACTGAGTTACTTACAAACAAGCACACGGAGGCATGCAAGTTCGCCCTAAAGAAGTCATACCCCAAAAGCAAACCAAGAGGGAAAACAAAACCACCATAGTGGTCCCCACAAATAGGCAAGCTTCGCAAAACGCGAAAGCTCTTTAATTATGCAAAGTTGGTGATGACCAATCATGGAGTCTCTATAAAGCCAGCCTATCCTCCTTTAAAAAGAAACTCAGACAAGCTAAGCGCTCCACATGTCTGAGTTTCTGCTCCAATAGCATTTTTTAATAAAATCTATTCCTATTATGCCATCACTTGGTATCGGAAAATTTTGTTCGACAATATAAAAATTATGCAGAACAACATACTTTCCTGCCGAGAGTTCTATGAATGGCAGAGTTTCTGCTCTGCAGAAGCAGCTAGACTCAGGAAGGTTCTCTCTAGTACTCAAGCAATCGTAGGCTTCCTCAAAAATCCCGAAGACTCGTGGACAACGACCAGTCAAGAGACACTGGAACTTTTATTGGAAACCCACTTTTCCGGATGCTTAGTTGAAGAACCACTATCCTTTATCTGCAGAGAATTTCATGATCGTGACGCCACTCACCTATTCTCTAGAGATATTATCTCATGAGCCATTCGTAGCTTCTTGCCCTTTAAATCTCTTGGGCCGGACGAGATTATCCCAGCCTAACTGCAGTATGCAGGGGACAATGGCTTCAGAAAACGTTTTCAGATATTCTGACGACAGGTTTGATCCCCAAGCCATAGCTTGAATCTGAAGTCATCTTCATTTTCGAGGCTGGCAAAGTCTCACACACGAACACTATGGATTTTCGACCCATAAGCTTAACATCTGTTCTACTCAAGACACTGGAAGGGCTGCTGGGCCTACACATCAGAGATTCGATTTCGACCGACCATTCCTCCCAAGAACAAAATGCTTACCAAAAAGGCTAATCCAAAGAGTCAGCGCTTTATGGTGTTGTCTCTACAATAGAAAAAGCAATCCACCACAAGAAGTACCGCCTTATAGCCTTTCTAGATATTGAGGGCACTTTCAATAACGTCGTACCGGGGGAAATTACAAAGGCTTTATCAGAGTTAGGGGTTGGATACCGCATTGTGAAACTGAAACTGTCTTCATGGGGCACATCAAAGGACTTAGACTGTACCCAGCTAGTCCTCTTTACCAGGAAGTATATGATCCCTTCCCTCAAACTTCTAACCATGAATGGGATAGATCTTGCCTTCAGTAAATCCGCCAAATACTTAAGGCTCACTCCAAACAGTAAACTAGACTGGAATATTAACACAGCAGATTGAGCTAAGAAGGCTTCAGTTTCACTGTACACATGCAGGAAATCTATTGGACTAAATGGGGAATGGCACTTCAAAGCACCCTTTGGCTGTACAAATCCATCGTCCTACTGTGCGGAGTATCGGTATGGTGGCCAACTCTATCCAAGAAGTCACAAGCTTGGCAAAGTACAGCGTGCCGCTGGACTGACAACACGGGAGCCTCCGTACGACCCCAACTGACAATATACTTAATTTTGGAATTCTTTTTCATTTAGGCAGAATTATTTATTACGTTAGGGTTAAAGTTGTTTAGTTTCTTAGTGATTTGGGCTTTTAAGTCAATTGATCAATCATGTCGATTTTACTGATTTACACGTCCAGTAGGACAAAATGGCTAACCTTAAACTTGGCTTAAAATTCACGTATGAAGAGAATGGGCAAAAAGTGTTAAGGACAAATTTAGAATCACAGTTTAAAGTAATCATTTGCAAAAACACTTTCTGGCAGAAATTGGTTTTTTACTCCACAATACACAAAATAACAAAGATAAAAATATTAGTGGGACTCCCCACCAATGAGTAAACTGAGTTACTTACAAACAAGCACACGGAGGCATGCAAGTTCGCCCTAAAGAAGTCATACCCCAAGAGCAAACCAAGAGGGAAAACAAAACCACCATAGTGGTCCCCACAAATAGGCAAGCTTCGCAAAACGCGAAAGCTCTTTAATTATGCAAAGTTGGTGATGACCAATCATGGAGTCTCTATAAAGCCAGCCTATCCTCCTTTCAAAAGAAACTCAGACAAGCTAAGCGCTCCACATGCCTGAGTTTCTGCTCCAATAGCATTTTTTAATAAATCTATTCCTATTATGCCATCACTTGGTATCGGAAAATTTGGTTCGACAATATAAAAATTATGCGGAACAACATACTTTCCTGCCGAGAGTTCTATGAATGGCAGAGTTTCTGCTCTGCAGAAGCTGCTAGACTCAGAAAGGTTCTCTCTAGAACTCAAGCAATCGTAGGCTTCCTTAAAAATCCCGAAGACTCGTGGACAACGACCAGTCAAGAGACACTGGAACTTTTATTGGAAACCCACACAAAATAACAAAGACAATCAACTAATACAACATTGAAATCATTTACAGACAAACTTAATAATAATTATACTTGTTGTACCTTGGGTTTTATTTTCCATATTTTTAACAATGATTTCGACAAGTAGTCTTGCTGCAACAGAAGCGCAAAGTTGAGTAAAAGCTTCCCACCAATTCTGGCTGAAAATCAGCTGAAAAGAAACCTGACTTTGATAGCGCGGCAAATATACAGCATTGCCACTAAAAACTTTTTTTTAATGGATTTGATATACCTGTGCCCTTTAATAATAATAAATCAAATTTAAGATATGTTTCGACTTTATGCACAAAAAAAAATGATTTTGACCCAATGTGCGATAGCTCAAAGCTTGTCGATCGGGCGGGGGAGGCGTCTTTTGCGAAGAGTTATCCATCGACAAAACTTACAATATGAAAAAATTGGCTGTGATGCTGTAATCAGGGCCATCACGGGGAACTGATGGCCTATGTGAGTGGGGGGTTTTTCAAACTGCTGACTACAGCTCTAACCTAACCTAAACTTGGATGCAGCTTAAAAACAGAAATGCCTATATCTTCCATAGTATTTGAGCTAGAGACACCAAATTTGGTAAGAGGATAACTGTTAAAGACCCCCCAAAAACTGCATCACAGCCACGCTCCCGTTCCCTAGCCCACCATGCACTTTAAAATCAGAAAAGCCTATATCTTCTATATTTTTTGAGCTAGACTCACCAAATTTGGTTCCAAAATAGGTGATGAAGAAGCCCTAAATATTTTGCCAGCTTCATCCCTAACATCCTCAGCCACCCTTACCAAACCTTTTGGAAACCTAAAGTTAGAGTCACTTAATTTGGTAGGAGGATAGCAATTGACGAATCCCAAAGGTCTCAAACAATTAGTGCCGACCCCCTATACCGCCATTAGCCCCCTTCATCACCTTTCCATTACTTTGAGCACAGACAGTCTACAACAACAATTTCTTCAGATTGCTACATCATTAACGAAAGGTGAAACGTATTCTACATCTAAAACACACATTTCCGTTTTTAACGAAGCGTTGGGGCGGTTATAGACGGCTAGGGCAGAATGGATGGGCGTGGCATCCAAAGTTTTTATGCATTATTTTATTTTTTTAAATTTATTTTTAATTTTTTTTTTATTAAAATTATTTATTTAATTTTTGTCGAACGGTTGAATGCTAATTCTAAACTTAATCCTCTTTATTTATTTATTTATTGTCAGCTATGAGCAGCTGACATGAATCAAAATAAATTCTAATTCTAATATAAAGAGGCATAATTAAATTAATTAATACAAAATATATTACTTTTATATCTGAATTAAAATTCAAAATTAAGATAAAAAATTTAAAAAGTTAACGTTAACGCTCTGGGAAATTCAACAGAAAAATAACTGGTCCAACATTTGTTGCGTGGATTGGGAAAAACCCAGAAAAGCCCAATGAGACCAGTGCAAGATTATTGATTAGTGGTTATGATTAGATAAGGCAGAAAGGATTGATCGTTTTAGTACTGGAATTGAGGTCTCCAAAGAGACAAGTGAATAAAGCCGGTTAAAGTCTGAACAAATAACACGAAATGGTTCATGAATTAAATAGTTGCTCGAGCAACGATCGAGGCTAAGTGGTGTGAAGTAACGGGTAGATCTAATTGGGACAGTTAAATTTATGCGACTCAAAAGAACTGATGAGTCGATTTCACCGTTAAGTAGGTTAGTGATAAATACAACTCCATTGATAATTCTACGGTTCAAAAGCGAGGGAAGATTAATTAAAAGAAGTCGACTTGAATACGGGGGTAAGTCTACTCTAGGAAACCAGTTAAAACTTCTTAGGGCAAATAAAAGAAACTTCTTCTGCACAGATTCAATTCTATCCTAGTGAATCCCATATTGACCATTGACAATATATGTGAGTCAAACTTTAGTTTACGAATAATACCGTAATCTTTAAATTGAAGGACACGGTCAAGTGGTGAATCATCAAGCAAGTAGTGAGCAGTATAAGGGGTACTTCTACAAAAAGTCATGACTTTACATATTGAACAATTTAAATTTAGTAAGTTACAACGGCACCAGGCCGACAGTGCACCCAAGTTCGACTGTAATAAGTTGAATAGAGAAGCAATGTTATAGGTGAAACATAGCTTTACATCATCAGCAAACATATAAACACGAGAGTTAGTAATAGCAGCAGGAAGATCGTTAATAAAGAGATTAAATAGCAATGGTCCTAAGTGACTCCCCTGAGGGACACCAGAGGTAACAGAAATAGGTTTGGATATAAATGATTTAAAAGCAACTTTCTGTGTTCGACCACATAAGTACTCCGAAAGCCAAGACACGAGTTTCTCTGGAAATCAAATAATATTAAGTTTTTGAAGCAACAAAGAATGATTAACTGAATCAAATGCCTTACTAAAATCTGTGTAGACAACGTCACCCTTTAATAACAAGCGAGGTGAATTCAAGAAGGTTAGTGGTAGTAGATTTTCGCCTAACAAAACCATGTTGATAAGGGGATAAAATTGAACTACATATGTGCTGGAATTGAGAGTAAATTATTTTTTCAAAGACTTGTCTGCCATTAACTTGGATATACCCCTATAGTTTTTAACGTTAGACTTAGAATAATTTTTATGGAATGGAATAATAAATGATTCCTTTCATATACCAGGAAACACAGCTGAGTCAATCGACAAGTTAAATAATTTATGTAAGGGTTTACAAAGTGAATCCGCGCAATATCTAAGTATACAACCTAGCACTCCATCTGGACCGGGAAAGTAGCCAGGTTTGATGGAGTTAATGCCACTTAGGAGCGTACACTCAGTGATATCTGGGACAAATATGCAATTTGACGTTTGAACTTGAAGAGAAAAGTAATTACTGCAACTGTAGAAACTCGATGTGTATACAAGTTAAAAATACTCAGCAAGTAGATCAGCCACTGCTTGATCGGAACTTGCTTTCGTACTCTCGAGGTAAACTGCGGATGTAAAGCTTGAACATTTACGTTTTGAGTTGACAAATTGTAGTAGCCAATGAGCTAACATACGACCCACGCCAAACTAAATAAGCGACTCAAAACACTTGCACTCAAAAGACTTCCATAAACTTCGTAAAGCTCTCTCTCATACGGTAAAACTCCCGCTCTCGTTCTATTATCGAATTTTGCATCTTCCACTTACACTCATTCTAAGCTTAGTTATCCGCAATCCGATTCGAACTTAGGCTAAGGCATGATTAGTAGAAGCGTGGGAGATCATTCCAATAGGAAGATCTAAGCTGAGCAGACCTATAGCGCTACTTTATTTCGTGAAACACGTGTAAGACAATTTGAATAAAGTACAGCCACCAAACTCTCGTTTATCTATGTGAATAAACGCATATAAAAGTACTAACATAGAACCAAAAGCGTATCGGTGGTAGATAAATCGACTGGATTAGTTTTGTGCGAGTGCTTTAAGGTAATATAAAGTGCATGTGGTGTGCTCAACCTAACCAAATTCATTTTTCATAGCGCTCAGTCGGCCCTCCAGTATTCGCTTGAGTGGGGTGCTTAGCGGATTTATATATATATATCGGATCGTTTCTAAGAGTGTGCGCAGCGTGGGCGGCCAACAGGCCAGCCAAAACTATGCCCAACCATTCCTTGTTCTGGCGCTGAAATTCTTCAGTATAACTGGGATTTGCGCTTCGAAGCCCATTGCGCATTACAACATCAACGCGCGTCGGAGCCTAAGAACACGAGGAGAACAATATGAGTTTTGAGTAACTGGACTAAAGTCCAACAAAAACAGACCACCCCATACACAATAATTGTTGTAGCGAATGTGCTGTAGTGAAATGAAGCAAAAGTTTGCGTTGATTTAACTTTCCTAGTTATCCATGCCTAAGTTTGTACTGGTGACATAAAATTTCTTGCAAGCTTACTCAAATCTGTAGGGCTATAATTTCCTCGAATTATCTTGAGTTTAAATAGTTAGCTGAATAATGCTAAGATTTATATATTTTTTTTTGCGTCATCTTAAATTTTACATTTAAAGTAAGGAAATAGTGATAATTTACAACAATTATTATTACTATGGGTGTGGTAGCCAATGCGAATTTATAACAAGCCATGTATATATTTAATTTCTAAGGTCAATCTTATTTAGCAGTTTATTATAACAACAACAAAAAGAAAGGGAAAGGCAACACATCAACTCGACTTGGGCCCAGGGCGCGACGATGGAACGGTAACAAACATTGCTTCTTTCTTTTGTGAGTAACATTTAAATGGAACAAAGTAAGTCCAAATAAATACATGCTTGACATACGCATATATGTATACACACATATATCTGTTTATGTAATTCTAATTTCGCAATGGCTTCGCCTAGATATTAGTTAGTTAACAACCTTTGTATTGAATTGAATTTGAATCACGAGACCGTAAAGACAATTAAGTAGTCGAAAATGTTATTAATATTACCTATATCTAGAACTTATTAAAGAATACTATGAAGAACAGTATAATATGAAACTGCCGTAACTTGATTTGATTCTGTCTGGAGTCTGAATGAACGTCGCAGAATAACTTGAAGGAAAGAAGCCTTCAACAAAGGGACAACGCAAATATAAAGCGATTGTCATGGTAGGGTGGGTGAAGAAGAGGGAGGACCAACAGCTCTATCTCTCTCTCAGTTTAACAATTTCAGATTAATTCTTTGGAGTACCGGCTCTATACTGTCCCCGTCATAAATTTTATCTCTATAGAATTCAGTCCGTGCATTATAATTTAAATGTGTCAGCGTAACCAGTGCAGTTGGGTAAGAAAGAACCCCGGCCAATCCGACGAGCTAGATCCGAGCATAGCGAGAATGCACACCATCGAGCCCACTGTCACACAATTTCATCTTGGTTGACTATAACATATCTATATGGTTTTCTGTACACTACACATTTAGTGGCGCCCAACTAGGGGGCCGAAAGACTCATAATTAAAAGTGGGCATAAGACGAAAAGAACAATGAACAATTGATGCTCAATCGAGAAGTCATATGGCCCATTAAAGCTCTTCTTTTACATCCAAATTATCACAACTAAAATTTTGCTTTCAAGTTATCAATTTGTTTTCTATAAATTAATGGCATTTGATGTAGAATCAGCTTATGGAATCTGCGATTGCAATTCGAATTTCTGGATTGATCGACCTAAGCGGATCTGTAATCAAACAGCTTATTTATTTACTTATAGGTACAAGTTGATAGTAAAACATTGGAGATAAGTTCGTGAATTGTTCGGATTTTACAACGTTCTGGAAGGTTTTCGGAAGTTGTCCAGCAAATCAGCTTATTTCTCAAACCAATGCAACAGTTTTCCATTAAAAACAATAGAAAGAATATCTGAAATTTTATTTAGACTTTAGTTATTTTGTGACGGTTCGGTAAGACGAAAGACAGAACAGTATGTAAATACTATTAATTATCAAAAAAAAAAAAAAATAAGATGCCACTGCAACGTAATGAGAACATCGCACCCCCCGTGCAGGAGCAGAACAGAATTTGTGGGGTTTGCACAGAAGTAATTACGGCAACGCAATTAGTAGCCAAGACTCCATGCAAACATATGTTTCACAACAATTGTATATTTGAAACCATGAGAAGTAATCCAAGTTGCCCAGTTTGCGCTACAGATTGCACTACGATGATGTTAACATTTTCGAATAATAACTTAGCAGCAGAACTGAACTCCGCAATATCTTTGCCGACCAGTTTAAATGATTCGGTAGGATTGGATGAGAGGCCAAGTGTCTCAAATGCCAAAAAGTATAGAGGTAGAGGTAGAGGGAATACTCCTAGAGGTGGTAGAATGGCCACACGGTCACAAACTAGAGGAAACCAATCGTTTAGAGAGGATCAGAGTTTTTATCCCCAACTTAACTCGCGGGTAGAGATTGTTAATTACATACAAACCACAATGGCTACACAGCATGCTCAGATGATTGAAAACATAACAACTCATTTGACCAAAACTATCGAATCTTGTATTCAACAAAAATTGGTTTCACTCTGTATAGCACCACCGCAGCAAACTTCTCAACAACAAGATTTTTCCAACCCCAGACATTGAATTCGACAATTTTATGTCTAGAGCTAGTGTTAATAGGAGCGGCTCTAATTCCCGAATAGCTTCAGAAAAAGCATCATCCATAATTCAGAATTGGCGAATCAAATTTGACGGCTCAAGACAATGTATGCGCATGGATGAATTTATCTATCGCGTTCGCGCTTTAACCGAGCAAAACTTAAACAAGGACTATCAGTTATTATGCGATAATTTGTATATTTTATTCTCCGGCAAGGCGAGCGATTGGTATTGGAAATTCCACCGTAATAATACAAATTTTACATGGGAAACGTTTTGTAGGGAATTCCGTGAACGATTCGATGATGGTGAAACAGATTTAGACATATGGGAGAAAATTCGAAAACGTCGTCAAAACGAAAATGAAGCATTTGATGATTTTCAATATTCCATTGAAGACTTAGCAGACCAACTGCAAAAGACAATGTCGGAAGAGCAATTAGTCGACATTTTGATAAGAAATTCAAAGCCCAGTCTTCACCATGAACTGTTGCACCTGAAAATTTCAAGGAGATCGAAATTGCGCGAAGAAGTCCGAAAGCACGAACAATTCTTCAACGGAATGAGTTCGCTCAAACCGCGAGCATTTCGCTCACAGATTTCTGAGATAGTAGAAGATGATTCGACTAATAAAATAGCTGATGGCGCAGAGCCATTAAAAGAAGTTTTGGCCATAAAACGCAGCGCCGTAAACCTATTTTGCTGGAATTGCGATAAGCCTGACCATAGATTTGACGATTGTTTAGAATCTAGGAAAATATTTTGTTACGGTTGTGGAGCCAAAGAGATTTTCAAACCTAGGTGCCCAAAGTGTAACCCTACTTTAAACCGGTTGGCGGATGTACCCAAAAAGATCAACTAGGTACATCCGAAAATTTTAGAAACCACACTTCAGTTGAGTTTAATAAGCCTGAGCTCAAACATACTAACATCCCCTTTCATATAAGATTAGAGAATTATAATAAAACTCGTGAAAGAATCTTTGCTAGTATAGATAGTTTAATATTTAAGTCTAAGCGTTCTACGAGACGCTTAAGAACGTTTTGGAGAACCATCGTTAATGACCGTAAGAAAATAGTATCAGCTGTTTTGTTAAATAACGATGACAGGCTCTACGCCGACGTAAAAATTTTAGGAAATCGCTATATAGCATTGCTAGACTCAGGAGCGACAATAAGCTGTGTAGGAGGAACAGCGGCTAAAGAGTTGCTTGCAGACAGCAAGGTTAAGAAATGTTCTGGTATGATAAGTACTGCTAACGGTACACAGAGCAAAGTTGTAGGTAAAATAATCACTGAAGTTTCTTTCCGAAATAAGTCTGATATTTTAGAGTTGCTTATCATCCCAGATTTAAACCAACAAGTTTATCTTGGAATAGATTTTTGGAGGAAATTCGGATTGGCTGAGAGAATTTCGCCACCATCGGCAGTGATTTCAGAGCTCGATGTTGGAGCATCAAACAGTCCTAATGAGGATTCCAAATTTCACACCCTGACAGACGAGCAGCGAAAACGTCTAGACGCAGTAGTAGATATCTTTCCCTCATTTGCTAAAGAAGGACTGGGTCGTACCAATGTGATTGCGCATTCAATTGAAGTTGCAGGCGTTCAGCCTATTAAACAACGACATTGGCCCGTTTCACCAGCAATAGAGAAACTTATGTTCGCGGAGGTAGATAACATGCTAGCGTTAGACGTGATTGAAGAATCTACTAGTCCATGGAGTAGTAACTGCGTGTTAGTAAAAAAAGGGGAGAAATATCGTTTATGTCTAGACTCACGTGAAGTCAACAAGGTAACTAAGCCAGATGCATATCCGCTGCCTCACATCGACGGTATATTAAGTCGTCTTCCACCAGCCAGATTTATAACAGGCTTGGACATGAAACATGCTTTTTGGCAAATACCTCTTGATGAAGCATCACGTCCATTTACAGCCTTCACGGTTCCGAACAGACCACTTTACCAATACAAAATGATGCCATTCGGTCTTTGCAATGCGGCTCAAACGCTTTGTCGATTAATGGATCGAGTAATACCTGCACATTTACGTACTCGCGTTTTCGTATATCTAGACGATTTACTTGTTTTATCAGATGATTTTGATTCTCATATTGTGTTGTTACAAGAGATAGCTTTATGCTTGCGAAAAGCGAATTTGACTATCAACGTTGGTAAATCAAAATTTTGCATGCGTGAGATAAAATACCTTGGATTTATAATAGGACAAGGACAGCTAATGACCGATCCCGACAAGATCAAGGCTATTAGAGAGTTTCCTATTCCCTCATCAGTGAAACAACTGCGCAGATTTTTAGGATTATCTGGCTGGTATAGGCGCTTTGTCAATAACTTTGCTACTGTAAGTTTTCCACTTACGGAGCAGTTAAAGAGTAAAAAACACCTCGTTTGGAATGACAGTGCTACGCGAGCTTTTAATCATTTAAAAGATTGTTTAACTGCTGCACCCATTTTGATTACCCCTGACTTCGCTCAACAATTCATTTTGCTTTGTGATGCCAGCACGTATGGTATCGGTTGTGTCTTGGCCCAAGAGCGAGAAGGTGTTGAACTGCCGATAGCGTATATGTCGGAGAAATTATCAAAGGCACAACGGAATTATTCCGTTACCGAGCTAGAATGTTTGGCGGTGTTAAAAGGAATAAAAAAGTTCCGACCATTCATAGAAGCACAAGACTTTGTGGTCATCACTGACCATGCGTCCCTCAAATGGCTTATGCGCCAAAAAGATTTATCAGGAAGACTTGCTAGATGGTCTATGAAACTCCGATCCTTTACATTTACTATAAAACATAGACGGGGATCCGAAAACGTTGTCGCGGACGCCTTGTCACGTCAAAATGACAATTCAATTGACGAATTCGAGCACATTAGTCCGATTGTTGACTTGCAATCCGTTCATTTCAAGTCACCTGAATATCTTAATTTGATAGAACGAGTTAAGGCTAATGAAAACAAGTTACCCGATCTCAAAACTGTGGATAATTATGTTTATAAGCGAACAGACTTTAATAGAGATACCGATCCTCAAGTAAGTAACGCTTGGAAACTATGGATTCCAGCAGCCTTAGTACCAACTATACTACAAGCCGCACACGACGCAAAAACCGCAGCTCATTGTGGCATGTCTAAAACTGTGGAAAAACTAAAACGCTACTTGTTTTGGCCACGCATGGTCGGCCAAATACGAGAATATATCGCTGATTGCGAGATTTGTCGTACGACTAAAAGCCCAAACACCACGTTGCGACCAGCCATGGGAAAACCTTTTACTTCGGATAGACCCTTTCAAAAATTATATATAGACTTATTAGGACCCTACCCAAGGACTAAAGATGGCAATATTGGTGTGCTTATAGTCGTTGATCATCAAACGAAATTTCATTTTCTTAGCCCACTTAAAAAGTTTACAGCTTCTAAGATTTGTAATTATTTAGAGACCAACATATTTTATATTTTTGGCGTTCCGGAAGTCATACTTTCTGACAACGGCTCCCAATTCCGTTCCAGTTTGTTTGAAGCTTTCTTGACGCGATTTGGTATCACACATCGGACCACGGCTATTTATTCGCCTCAAGCTAATGCTAGTGAGAGGTTAAATAGATCCGTTTTAGCATCCATACGGGCCTACATCGGTGCCGATCATACCAGCTGGGATGCTAATCTTGATGCGATAAGCGGTTCTCTTAGAGCGACATTGCACCGAAGCACCGGCTATTCGCCGTACTTTCTTGCATTCGGCCAGAATATGGTTTTGAATGGCAAAGATTACGCGCTTTTGAGAAGTTTAGACTTATTGAGTGACGATATAAATTTGAACAGGCCAGATATGTTACAGTTAGCCAGACAAAGAGGCAAAGAAAATATTAACAAAACTCACGACGACAACGCAAATAGATATAATCTTCGTAGTCGCAACGTTCAGCTTAATGTTGGAGACGAGGTTTTCGCTCGTAATTTTACTCAAAGCAACGCCGGCAAGAAGTTTAGTTCGAAACTTGCACCCGTGTTTGTACCTGCAAAAGTTGTCAAGAAACGGAGTCCCTACTATTATGAATTAGGCGATGTAAGAGGTAAGAAATTAGGAGTTTTCCATTTAAAAGATATACAAATAAAGCGGAAACCATAGGCGATAACAACTTCAGATAATGGTACCGCGAGCATGTCTTGTTACATTATCTGTGCTGTAGTAGCCAATGAGCTAACATACGACCCACGCCAAACTAAATAAGCGACTCAAAACACTTGCACTCAAAAGACTTCCATAAACTTCGTAAAGCTCTCTCTCATACGGTAAAACTCCCGCTCTCGTTCTATTATCGAATTTTGCATCTTCCACTTACACTCATTCTAAGCTTAGTTATCCGCAATCCGATTCGAACTTAGGCTAAGGCATGATTAGTAGAAGCGTGGGAGATCATTCCAATAGGAAGATCTAAGCTGAGCAGACCTATAGCGCTACTTTATTTCGTGAAACACGTGTAAGACAATTTGAATAAAGTACAGCCACCAAACTCTCGTTTATCTATGTGAATAAACGCATATAAAAGTACTAACATAGAACCAAAAGCGTATCGGTGGTAGATAAATCGACTGGATTAGTTTTGTGCGAGTGCTTTAAGGTAATATAAAGTGCATGTGGTGTGCTCAACCTAACCAAATTCATTTTTCATAGCGCTCAGTCGGCCCTCCAGTATTCGCTTGAGTGGGGTGCTTAGCGGATTTATATATATATATCGGATCGTTTCTAAGAGTGTGCGCAGCGTGGGCGGCCAACAGGCCAGCCAAAACTATGCCCAACCATTCCTTGTTCTGGCGCTGAAATTCTTCAGTATAACTGGGATTTGCGCTTCGAAGCCCATTGCGCATTACAACATCAACGCGCGTCGGAGCCTAAGAACACGAGGAGAACAATATGAGTTTTGAGTAACTGGACTAAAGTCCAACAAAAACAGACCACCCCATACACAATAATTGTTGTAGCGAATGTGCTGTAGTGAAATGAAGCAAAAGTTTGCGTTGATTTAACTTTCCTAGTTATCCATGCCTAAGTTTGTACTGGTGACATAAAATTTCTTGCAAGCTTACTCAAATCTGTAGGGCTATAATTTCCTCGAATTATCTTGAGTTTAAATAGTTAGCTGAATAATGCTAAGATTTATATATTTTTTTTTGCGTCATCTTAAATTTTACATTTAAAGTAAGGAAATAGTGATAATTTACAACAATTATTATTACTATGGGTGTGGTAGCCAATGCGAATTTATAACAAGCCATGTATATATTTAATTTCTAAGGTCAATCTTATTTAGCAGTTTATTATAACAACAAAAAGAAAGGGAAAGGCTACACATCAACTCGACTTGGGCCCAGGGCGCGACGATGGAACGGTAACAAACATTGCTTCTTTCTTTTGTGAGTAACATTTAAATGGAACAAAGTAAGTCCAAATAAATACATGCTTGACATACGCATATATGTATACAAACATATATCTGTTTATGTAATTCTAATTTCGCAATGGCTTCGCCTAGATATTAGTTAGTTAACAACCTTTGTATTGAATTGAATTTGAATCACGAGACCGTAAAGACAATTAAGTAGTCGAAAATGTTATTAATATTACCTATATCTAGAACTTATTAAAGAATACTATGAAGAACAGTATAATATGAAACTGCCGTAACTTGATTTGATTCTGTCTGGAGTCTGAATGAACGTCGCAGAATAACTTGAAGGAAAGAAGCCTTCAACAAAGGGACAACGCAAATATAAAGCGATTGTCATGGTAGGGTGGGTGAAGAAGAGGGAGGACCAACAGCTCTATCTCTCTCTCAGTCTATTTAACAATTTCAGATTAATTCTTTGGAGTACCGGCTCTATACTGTCCCCGTCATAAATTTTATCTCTATAGAATTCAGTCCGTGCATTATAATTTAAATGTGTCAGCGTAACCAGTGCAGTTGGGTAAGAAAGAACCCCGGCCAATCCGACGAGCTAGATCCGAGCATAGCGAGAATGCACACCATCGAGCCCACTGTCACACAATTTCATCTTGGTTGACTATAACATATCTATATGGTTTTCTGTACACTACAAAATTTATAAAACTGTTTTGGATCACGTGAAAAGTTTAATCTAACAGAAATAAAATAAGTCCTTGCCACTTTATACGAAGACAGTAGTTCCGGACTTTTTAAACCTTTTATAAGCTCTTGTCTTCACGTTTTTCAATTTTGATAGTTCCCTTGAAAACCAAGGTGGTTTATTTTCACTTGATGGGTAAGTGAGGGGAACACAGATATCCAAATGTGAATTCAAGGTCTCATAAAATATAGAAATGGCAGTTTCTATATCACAACAAGAATAAAGGTGAGACCAATTAGTATGCAGAAGAAGATAACTTAATTTAGCAAAGTTAGTTTTACGAAAGCAACGGGATTTTATAGAATTTTTAGATGCTGGACTACGGCTAAGAATTTCTAAGGATAGTTCTAAGGTTGGATGGTAGGTATCTTCAGGAGACACTATCAAGTCTAACATTCTACCACTACAATTATGCACCCTGTTAACTTGCGTTTGGCCTAACTCCTGAAGGCCATCGATAAAATCATCAGAAGTGGCTGGTAACGGCGCCGAAGATGTGTCATTCACAGACCATACAACATGTGGCATATTAGAATCACCAATCACTATAAGGTGATCAATGTCCGTCAACAACGACGAAACAAGTTGCAGGGCATACAGATGGGATGTGTAAACGTTAGTATCAGAATGGGGAGGAATATATGAACAGGTTATATACAATGAACGACCACTAAACAATATTTTAACACATAGAAACTCTATTGTCTGGATTACTATCACACTGAATCTGTTCAGAAGGAATGCAAGAATCCACAGCAATGAGACCACCACCCCCCTTGCGGGATGTGCGATCGCATCTGTACAAGTTATAATTATTAGGAAACACAGAATAATCAGATATATCAGGGTTTAACCAGATTTCTGTTAGTGCAACAATTTTTTAAACAAAGGATAAGCTATAAACATACAATTGAGCAAGTTGAGTGTTACGGCCTCTTACATTTTGGTAGGAAAAGCTAACTACTTTTGAAAGTTTTTTGCCGAGGAGGTGGAGGCAACAGGGTGGCTAACAGGCGGTACGCCACTTATCCTTATTCCACCAGTATTGTTACTGTTGCGCCTATTGACATACTTCTTCACAAAGAGCTGCGGCGGCCAAAACTTTTCAGAACAAACTGTTGTGAAAAATTCAGGCGGAACACCCAACTTGAAAATGTTTCGGGCGTGCTTAAATTTAGACTTTTCCACAGTAATACGAGGCGAATCAATTTTACTTTTAACGTAGGCATTAACATCCTCCAAGGAAGTATCAGAGGCAAGTCTTGACACGAATATGAACTTATTAACCGGGACAACAACAAGAGGCTTGTGAACCCCTGCTGTTTTGTGAGTCGTCATCATCTATCTTGGCACCATCTTGGTGGCGCTAGCTCAAAAGCTATGGAAGATATTGGCATATCTAATTTTAAACTGTGTTGGGCTGGGGGTGGAATGGGTTAGCTGGGCTCAAAAATTTTTGATTATGTGTTTTGGGGTTGCCATTGGCTATCTTCTCACAAAATTTTGTAGTTCTAGCTGTAAGGATATCTGAAATGGGTGGATTTATTGATATTGATTTAGCAATTTAGTCGATTTACCAGCTCTAATTATCGTAGAGCCCTAATTTTGACACTTTAATTTACCCGGCCATAGATAAAGATATTTGACGATGACACGGACGAGGAGGCTAATCTGATAGTGGTGCAGCTGTAACCGGAAGATGCCTCTGGCACGTCGCTCTTCTGCTGGAGGGTGCTGGAAGAGCACTTCTTTTCCGACCACATGTATACCGACATTGTTTTCTCCCCATATATACCCTGACCTAAAAAGTGCAGAAACGTAAAACGTACGAACTGGTCAAAATTCAAAGAATGCTTCGAAAGACTTATCCCAGAGAAAAATATCAGCGGGACTCCACACCAATTAGTAAACTGAGTTACTTACAAACAAGCACACGGAGGCATGCAAGTTCGCCCTAAAGAAGTCATACTACAAGAGCAAACCAAGAGGGAAAACAAAACCACCATATTGGTCCCCACAAATAGGCAAGCTTCGCAAAACGCGAAAGCTCTTTAATTATGTAAAGTTGGTGATGACCAATCATGGAGTCTCTATAAAGCCAGCCTATCCTCCTTTAAAAAGAAACTCAGACAAGCTAAGCGCTCCACATGTCTGAGTTTCTGCTCCAATAGCATTTTTTAATAAAATCTATTCCTATTATGCCATCACTTGGTATCGGAAAACTTTGTTCGACAATATAAAAATTATGCGGAACAACATACTTTCCTGCCGAGAGTTCTATGAATGGCAGAGTTTCTGCTCTGCAGAAGCAGCTAGACTCAGGAAGGTTCTCTCTAGTACTCAAGCAATCGTAGGCTTCCTTAAAAATCCCGAAGACTCGTGGACAACGACCAGTCAAGAGACACTGGAACTTTTATTGGAAACCCACACAAAATAACAAAGACAATCAACTAATACAACATTGAAATCATTTACAGACAAACTTAATAATAATTATACTTGTTGTACCTTGGGTTTAATTTTCCATATTTTTAACAATGATTTCGACAAGTAGTCTTGCTGCAACAGAAGCGCAAAGTTAAGTAAAAGCTTCCCACCAATTCTGGCTGAAAATCAGCTGAAAAGAAACCTGACTTTGATAGCGCGGCAAAAATACAGCATTACCACTAAAAACTTTTTTTTAATGGATTTGATATACCTGTGCCCTTTAATA
The DNA here is from genome assembly GCA_035044585.1 of Scaptomyza polygonia. Taxonomy (NCBI): domain Eukaryota; kingdom Metazoa; phylum Arthropoda; class Insecta; order Diptera; family Drosophilidae; genus Scaptomyza; species Scaptomyza polygonia. Next base: position 51,985 of record JAWNNU010000023.1, read on the forward strand.
ATAATAAATCAAATTTAAGATATGTTTCGACTTTATGCACAAAAAAATGATTTTGGCTCAATGTGCGATAGCTCAAAGCTTGTCGACCGGTCGGGGGAGGCGTCTTTTGCGAAGAGTTATCCATCGACAAAACTTACAATATGAAAAAATTGGCTGTGATGCTGTAATCAGGGCCATCACGGGGAACTGATGGCCTATGTGAGTGGGGGGTTTTTCAAACTGCTGACTACAGCTCTAACCTAACCTAAACTTGGATGCAGCTTAAAAACAGAAATGCCTAAATCTTTCATAGTATTTGAGCTAGATAGGTGATGACGACCCCGAAAATAAGGTATAAAATTCTGGATGCCACGCCTATCCATACTGCCCTAGCCGCCCCCAGCCGCTCCAACGCTTCGCTAAATACGATAATGCTTGTATCTTTCACAGTGTTTGAGGTAGGTAAACCAAATTTGGTAAGAGGATAACTGTTAAAGACCCCCCAAAAACTGCATCACAGCCACGCTCCCATTCCCTAGCCCACCATGTATTTTACAATCTGAAAAGCCTATATCTTCTATTGCTTTTGGGCTAGACTCACCAAACTTGGTTCCGAAATAATTGATGAAGAAGCCCTAAAAATTTTGCAAGCACCACCCTTACCATCCCCAGCTGCCCTTACCACACCTTTTGGAAACCTAAGGTTAGAGTCACAAAATTTGGTAGGAGGATAGCAGTCCCAAGAAATCCCAAAGATCTTCAGAAAATAGTGCCGACCCCCTATACCGCCATTAGCCCCTTAATCACCTTTCCATTACTTTGAGCACAGACAGTCTAATATATAGCCTGTGCAATTGCTAACAATAGCTTTTAGAGCTTTCGCGTCTCAGGGTGCCGGTGGTAGACCCTTCAATGTTTTGCACAAGTATGAGCAATCGCGAGAGTAGATTTTTGTTTCCTTATCCCTTGCGATCAATGCCCGAGCCGTCTGTTGACCAACAACCAATAACTGTAAATATTTTTTGTATTTGGTGTATGTGTGTGTGTTTCATTGCTTGCCAGGCCTGCTTGTCGGACCGTTTGATATTTCTTAGTCGGCGGCAAAGGACAGCGACAAATGCTCTACTTTACTACTGAATACACTTCCGGAATTTGTGCATCTTTGCATAACAGTATGCCTGTTGCGATGGTGAAATTGGTGACAGTGTCATAAAATATAAACGTGAAAGAGTTATAATGACCAGCAACTGAATACAGACATTTGACTGTTTGCTCATGTGTGCACATGCAGCACCTTTAAATGTATACGTGGCAATTGTGAATCATTTCTGAAACAGGCGCTTTGGGATTCGTCAACTGCTATCCTCCTACCAAATTTTTTGACTCTAGCCCTAGGTTTCCAAAAGGTTTGGTAAGGGTGGCTGGGAATGGTAGGGGTGGTGCGGGCATCAAAATTTTTTGGGCTTCTTCATCACCTATTTTGGCACCAAATTTGGTGAGTCTAGCTCAAAAGCAATAGAAGATATAGGCTTTTCTGATTGTAAAATGCACGGTGGGCTAGGGAATGGGAGCGTGGCTGTGATGCAAATTTTGGGGGGCGTTAGCAGTTATCCTCTTTTCAAGTTTTGTGTCTCTCCCTCAAACACAGTGAAAGATACAAGCATTCTCGTATTTAGCGAAGCGTTGGAGCGGCTGGGGGCGGCTAGGGCAGTATAGATGAGCGTGGCATCCAGAATTTTATACCGTATTTTGGGGGTCATCACCTATCTTTGCATTAAATTTGGTGTCTCTAGCTCAAATACTATGGAAGATTTAGGCATTTCTGTTTTTAAGCTGCGGAAGGGCTGGGGGCGTAATGGATAGGCGAGGCTCCAAAATTTTGATGCAAATTTTTGTCAGTTGTTAAGAGTAATCTTCCTACCGAATTTGCGGTTTCTAGCCTAAACAATATGGAAGATACACGCATTCCCGTTTTTAGCGGATTGTTGGAGTGCTTGGGGGCGGCTAGGACAATATGGACAGGCGTGGCATCCAAAGTTTTAATGAAGTTTTTTGAGGGTCGTCATCACTTATCTGGGCACTAAATAAGGTGGCTCTAACCCTTAAACTTTGGAAGATATAGGCATTTCTGTTTTTAAATTGCGAGGGGGCTGGGGCGGGATGGGTGTGTGTGGCTCCAACATTTTTGATACAGTTTTTGAGGGATGTTAGTAGCTATCTTTTCCCCAAATTTTGGTAGTTCTAGGTGAAAGGGCTTGCGAAATAGCTGGACTTATCGATTTTGCGTTATCGAGTTTATCGATTTGCCAGCCCCCTAGTTATCGTAGAGCTCCAATCTTGACACTTCAATTTACTATGCCATAGATAAAGACATTTGCAAAGTTTGAAGTCTCTAGCCTGAAGGGTGTGGAAAAAAGTTGCGTTTATACAGTCGGTCGGACAGACGGACAGACACCATGACGGACATTGCACAAACTCAATAAACTCTTTACCTCCAGTTCGATTATAAAAATATGGATGCCGCCACGACCCATACCGCCACGAGCACTCCTTCCACCACCTTTTAAAAACTTTGAGCTTCAGTCACCAAAATTGGAAAGAAAATAGCAATTGACGACCAACAAAGATTTGCATAAAACCTTGGATGCCACGCCCCCTATACCACCCCCAGCCCCTCTTTCCACACACTTTTTAAACTTTGAACTACAGTCACCAAACTTGGAAAGAAGATATATTTTTGTCATCCCCATCTTCAATCTACAACCTACAATCTTTGAGGCAGCATACACCCCTGCCGAATCCGCACCGCTTTGCAACCAGGTCTGTGTACCGCAGTCGGTTGAGTCCAAATCCAACGTATCTACATGTTTCTACTTTCTGTTTTTCTTTATGCACATAGGAACTTGAATCGCGTTCTCTATAAAATCACTATTTGGTATATAAGATTTGTGCAATGTCCGTCATGGTACGAACGCATTTTTTTCCACACCCTTAAAATATTGCTTAAGCAAGAAACAAGTACTATAAAAACGATAGGAAATCACACGCCCGAAAAAATAGCCGTTTAAGCAATATGGTTGATGGTTTTTAGAGAGCTATGGATTATTCTGATCCACCTAAAACCGTTGCCGGCAGACGTAATAAATCTTTTAAGCTGCCCACCTCCCCAGAACAATGAAACAATCACGTCCGATACAGAAAATGAAGACTCTGACTCCGCTGACGAATCTGATGGTAATCTAGAATTTGAGTTAGACGATGAAGAACAATAAGCTTATCTGTTAATAAAATTTTGAATTAATACATAGAAATTTTTGTTTTATTTTTTTTGGGTTGTGGAGGAGGTGTTGAAGGAGTGGTTTGATTGAAAAATAAAAAAAACCAAAACTCTATATTTCTATTTCACATTTTTATGCAAAATTTGACTTTATGCACAAATTTCGGACTTTTTGCCCATAGTGCAGTGGTCTTAAATCAAATCAATATTAAAAAAAGGGTCACACTAGCACTTAATAAAATTTTATAAAAGCTTACGTTTGTTGTTGGCTTACGCCACCTTCTTAATTGTTCCATTTCTACTCATTTGCATTTCTCTATCTCTTATTGAATTTTTTTTAATCTTGCTGTAGTTGTTCTTCTGCAATCCTTGGATCCACATTTTGTTAGAGGACTTAGCTGATTGGCTCTTGGTCTGAAGAACTTGTGAGATAGTTCGGAGGGGGCTAAGCTGAGGCCACCAGGCGGGTCGCGGGTTGCGGATAGCGAACGGCCTCTTATGAGGTTAGCTGCGAATAAGCGAGAATCCTTGCAAATAAGCAGTCCCGGACAAACAGCGGGTACGGTACCGTTCACCGTACTGACAAGGCGCTTGTGTCGCCGTCTTTAAAGCATAGCCTCACACACTCCCAACACCCTCACACATACCTACCCCCATCCCAACCCCCCCATATCTCACTCCGGCTGGACTAAGGTGTAATTCGAACCGTGCTGAAAGTTAACTTGGCCGGGGGCCCGGATTAAAAACTAGCCCAGTCGCTAACGGTGAGCTCAGGCAGATGGCGACCGCCTGTTATAATTAGCCTTACCCGGGTATTGCAGATCTCTGCCCGGGTGGACCTGATATTTCTCTGCAACTCGTGGGAAAAGAATGAAGAAAACAAAAAAAGATTTTAAAGCACAGCGGGATACCCCTGCTGCCAGTGTCGCGAGGCACTTTGAGGACCGCCTCCTTGACGGGGATCGGCCCTCCAACGTGGGACTACCCCCACGGCGCCCTCAACAGGCGGAGCAAAGGAGGAGGCCGCAGGCGGCAACAGTAACAGCGCGCGCGCAGCGGACGAGGGAAGCCCCACGTCACCATGTCGCCCCAACTGCAGGAGGAGGTAGCTCGGCTGGACCATCCCAGCCGATGCGGCCAAATCTAAGCGCAGTTAGGTGACATGGCGTGCAGCGCCAGCAGCCACAGGCGCAGCTGCCAAAATTGGGAGAGCCGGGCGGTTTGGACGACCCAAACCGAAAAGCCCTCAACGGCTCGAAAACCAAATGGTACCTTAGGTACCTTCAGCAGGGACTACCCCCAGCTGAGGCACTACGCATGGCAATGGCCGGACGGGACTCGGCAAGTCAGGTACGGGGACCAGCCCCCAAACGCCTTAGCAGCACCCTGACGCCACCAACTGCCACCCCCAAGAGGGCGTGCACAGAAGAGCGTCCCGGCACATCTGCAGCCACCGCAGCAACAGCAGTGAGGTCTTCCTCACCAGTGTCCACCGAGACTCGCACTTCGTATGCAGCGATTGCGAAAAAGGTCAAGGTGGCCGTGTTACCTGTGGAATACCCGCAGGTAATCCTCAGCCATGGGGACTTGTCCGCATTGGAAGAGGCCATCCTGGACGAGGTTATCCTCACAGGATGGGACACCGCGGTCGCGTTCGCGGGCATTCATTTCCGGGTTGGCTACCTGGTCATTGAATGCTCCGACGATCACTCAGCGGAGTGGCTGAGGACCGTGGCGTCAAGACTGCAGTCGTGGAAAGGTGCTCCACTGCACTGCAAGTTGGGTGATGATATCCCATCACCCCATAACATCACCATCTTCTGCCCAAGAAGCGCGGATCGGTCAACCGAATCCTTGTTGGTTCTGCTGAGGAACCAGAACAAGATCGAGACCGACTCGTGGAAGGTGCTGTCGAGGAGAATGGAAGGTGGAGGTGCGCTATTGGTAATAGGCATCGATGAGGCCTCCAAGAACGCGATAGTGGCGAGAGGCCATCAAATCCCATTCCGCTACGGGACCATCCCCGTTAGCGGTCTGAAAAAGAAGTGTGTTGGCGCGAGGACTGCCCCCGCCCAAACGACAGCCTCGGGAGCTGCAGGCTCGGCACCCACACCTCCCACCGCCACTGTTCCGAGCGTTCATCTGGCAGATGCCACCGATTTATCGGAGGATCTGGCCGAGGACGAAGACCTGGCGGAGATGACGCTCGGTCCAGCAGAGCTGGAAGGGATGGATGAGGAGCTGCCGATGTCCTCGCAGGAACTGGCTGAGGAGCTGCAAATAGCAGAAGAAGAAGCTGACGTCACCATGACGGGCAGCGGCGATGTGAGCAACTCTGCATCGCCAGGAGCTGGAGCGGCGGAAGAATGATGGTGACGTCAAACGTCATCGTCACTGGGCTAGCCCAGATAAACCTCCATCGCGCTAAGGCAGCCTCAGCTGTCTTGGCCAGGATGTTTATCACCCAACATCTTGGGCTAGCCCTGGTACAGGAGCCATGGGTCAACAATGGCATAAAAGGCCTGTACACCGCCGACTCAAAGGTAATCTGGGATCAAAGAGATCCTATACCTAGAGCATGCATCATGGTAAGGAAATGTATTAATTTTACTATTCTTTCAGAATTCCTCACTAGGGACTGCGTACCGATTGCCGTAAGGACAAGAATTAACGCCCCCCCTATTGTGGTGGCATCAGCCTATTTTGCTGGTGATGCGGACTGCCCGCCACCGGAAATAGAAAAGCTGATGGATCACTGCAGGAGAGAGAAGCTGCCGGTAATAATCGGCTGCGATGCCAATGCACACCATTCCATATGGGGCAGCACGGACATCAACACAAGGGGTGAGTGTCTTACCAACTTTATATTCAAGCATAATTTAGAAATTGGTAATGTCGGATCAACACCGATATTTGTAACTAGAGTTAGAGAAGAGGTATAAGACATTACTCTGATTAGTCGGTCTCTCAGGCCACATTTCAGAGAATGGCATGTCTCTCCAGAAGAATCCATGTCCGATCACAGGATCATCCTATTTAAACTTCAGGTTAATACGGATAGTAGTATACCAACTCGCAACCCCAGAAAAACGAACTAGGATAAATTTAGGTCTACCCTAGAACTTAACCTAGTCACTGAGAGCTCTGGAATACCCAGATACACGAGTGAGCTAGAAAGAGTTGTTAGAAATCTGAACAGTAGCATTAAAAATGCGTATGAAGAAAGCTGCCCACTAGGGAGAACGCGTAGAGAAAAAGATGCCCCATGGTGGAATGACGGTCTTGAAAGATTGCGGCTCACCACCCGTCACCTCTTCAATAAAGCCAAGAGAGACGGGTCATGGGATACATACCGCGAAAGCCTCACCTCCTACAGCAAGGAGATCAGGAAGGCCAAGCGTAGGAACTATAAGGACTTCTGTGAAGGCATAGCAAGTACAAGCGAAGGTGCCCGGCTCCATAGAGCATTATCAAAGCGGGCACCGGAGGGTAATTTAGCCCTGAAACGTATAGACAATTCATATACGAGCACCAACATGCAAAGATTAGAGCTTCTGTTTGAGACGCACTTCACAGGAAGTATCCCCTGGCAACAGTGCGAACCTCTAGATACAGCGACTCAATACAGACCAACGGCCACTGACTGGGCATGCGCCAAGTCGGTGGTAACAGCGGAGAAACTAAAATGGGCAATTGGAACCTTCCAGCCTTACAAATCTCCCGGTCTGGATTGTATATCACCGGTATTCCTGCAGCAGGGACGGGGAATACTCCTACCCACTCTAAGGAAAATCCTGGTCAGTAGCCTAGCACTTGGTCATATACCAAGCACTTGGAGTAGAGCTAGGGTGGTCTTTATCCCCAAGGCAGGGAAGACAGATACCACCAACCCAAAGTCCTTCAGACCCATTAGCTTAACATCGTTTTTGCTGAAAACGTTGGAAAAGCTGGTGGATTATAACATCAGGAGCACTCTGCTTACACAGAGTCCACTGCAAGCAACGCAGCATGCATACAGAACAGGCAGATCTACGGACACTGCCCTGTATGAGCTGCACCGCACTTTGCGGGCGGCAGTAGTAAACAAAGAAGTAGCAGTCTGTGCATTTTTAGACATTGAGGGCGCTTTCGACAACACATCACATGATGCTGTCAAGGCCACCTTGAATAGAAGAGGGCTGGACAGTACAACTAGTAGATGGATATCATCCTTACTAGGGTCCAGACAGGCTACGGCATCTATACAAGATAGTACCGTAACAGTAACAACCACAAGGGGCTGTCCACAAGGGGGGGTTTTATCACCCCTCTTATGGAGTATACTAGTAGACGAATTATTAAGTAGACTCGCCAACAGTGGTATCCAATGTCAGGGCTATGCAGACGACATTGTGATAATAGCTCGGGGCAAGTATGAAGAAACTCTTTGTGATAATGTTCAACTGGGACTTAGGATCACGCATGATTGGTGTAGGGAGGTTGGTCTCAACCTAAACCCTGCGAAAACAATCATCGTTCCGTTCACCAGAAGATACAAGCTACAAAGGATGAGGGAGATTAGGCTCGCGGGGAGCCCAATAGAAACAAGCAAGGAAGTCAAATACCTTGGGGTCACTTTCGACAGCAAATTAAACTTTGGTACCCATGTTCAAAATACGATTGCAAAGTGCTGCAGAGCGCTGTATGCGTGTCGTAACATAGCCGGGAAGTCATGGGGAACATCACCAAACATAATAAGATGGCTATACCTCATGGTAGTAAGACCCATGCTCACGTACGGAGCGATTGCATGGGGGGATAAGGCACAACAAACCACTGTGCAGAAGCAGCTTCAGAAGCTACAAAGAATGGCATGTGTAGGAATCACAGGAGCGATGAGGACCTGTCCCACATCCGCGCTTGAGGTTCCATTGGAGTTAACACCACTCCATCACACAATTAGGCTGCAACAAAAAGCAACGCTTTTAAGAATGTCCGTTGAAGGAGTTGGGAGAGGACACATTCTTAGTCGAGTAGAGGCAGACATGCTGTCGGGTGAACTTCCCCTACTGGCACAGCCAAGGGACGAAATGAAAGCCGAACATATGTTCGAGCAAAAGTTTCAAGTTCACCTCTGTAACAAAAAGGAGTGGACATCTTTAGAAGAGGTCCACAACATGAAGCCACACACCATAAAATGGTACACCGATGGATCCCTAACGCATCAAGGCTCCGGTCTTGGTGTGGTGGGCCCTCGGCTAACTTACCACGAGCCCCTAGGTATGCACACCAGCATATTCCAAGCTGAGGTATGTGCAATAGGGAGGTGTGTGGACGTTAACTTAAAGCGTAACTATCGAAATAGAGACATTGCCATCTTATCCGATAGCCAAGCAGCAATAATGGCACTTAGTAAGACCGAAATTAGGTCAAAGATAGTTCATGAGGTACGAACCAAGCTAGACACTCTGGGATCACAAAATAGGCTTGCCCTAAGATGGGTCCCGGGACATGTCAACATAGCGGGGAACGAAGAGGCAGACAAGCAAGCAAGAATGGGGGCAGCGACACCCCTCATAGGACCTGAGCCGTATTGTGGTATAGGAAGAAGCACAATACGGCAAGAGCTTAGGAACGAAGAGAGATTTTTGCGAAGAACGAGCTGGGCAAGGACACCAGGACTCAGACAAGCAAAACTTCTCTTGGGTGGCTATAACCTCAAACGGTTTAAGCAAGTAATATCGATGGGCAAAAATAGACTCAGGATACTCACCGGTCTCTTGACAGGACACTGTAGACTAAGAGGTCACCTAGCAAAGCTAGGTATAGTCAGCAGCGAAACTTGCAGATTCTGTGAAATGGAAGGAGAATCCTCCTTGCACATCATAGCAGAATGCGTAGCCTTAGCGAGGAAAAGAAGTAGTTTTCTAGGAAAACATATTGTGGAATTCAGCGATTTAGAAACCATCGACCCAACAAAGGTACTTGCTTTTGTACAACACTTGGGCTTGACGGAAGAGCTATAAGCCAAGAAGGGGGCACAATAGATCAGCTTGGTCGCAGTGTAGTCATCCCCAATATAATAATAATAGCTGATTGGCTCGCTCTGGAAAAACATGTTTCGGTGTTACTATTGTAACATTTTTATCGTTTGCTTTTGCTGATAACGACCAAAGCCAATAGCAAAACCAATTTCAGCCGCTTCGCACGTTTCTCCATCGCTTGGCTGGGGCATTTTTCAACGTTTTTCGAATCTAAAGCGCAATTATGAAAAACATTTGTACGTGTGTGTGAGCTGGTGTGTATTTAAATATGTATATAGCTGCAGTTTTATGAGAGTTTCCTCAAATCGATAACAGGTTTTTTGGGCTCCAGCTTAGTCTCTCCCTCTTGCTTGGCCTGGCCGGGCCAATTTCAACGACTGCAACAGAAAGTTTTCAGCTTGCTGTTTTTTTTTTTTTTTGGACGTGCAGCTAAGTTGCGGTTGAAAAATATGCGGTTGACAAGCAGCCAAATGATGTCGCTTTATTCCAGCTTTCTCCTTATTTTGTTTCCTCTTTGATGACTATCTGTATTTAAGTATGGGTTCGTTCCGGGCTAGCAATGTCATTGGAAACACCTTAATTGTTCCGTCATCATCGAGTGCAATCAAAGTGCCAGCTTTTGTTGTGGCCCACATTGGCTAACAAATAGCCCTACTGCAAATGGAGAAAATAGTTTCTGTTATGGCACGAGGAATGACCCCTGTTATTAAGCTAATAAGCTTGCTGATCAACTATCACAGATCAAGCTTTTATATTTGAACACAATATATATAATTCTTAAAAATGTATATGTATTAAAGTTTTTGGTGGTACCGAGTACTTAAAATGCGAAAGACTTCATACTAGAAATTACCAAATTAAAGCCTAATGTATTTATTAGCTAACGCGTAATGCAGATCTTATATATAGAAATAATTTTATTTTTAGCATTTCTTCTAGAATTGCGATGTTAGGTAAACTGATCATCAGCATGAGGCAAGGGGGCTGGTGGCGTTATGGGTGGGCGTGGCGTCAAAATTTTTGCTGCAGATCATTGTGGGAAGTCAATTGCTATATTCCAACCAAATTTGGTGACTCTAGCTCAAAGTTTGTAAGAGGTGTGGGAAGTGGGGCTGGGGGTGGTATGGACGTGCATGGCATCCACAGGTTTTTGAGATTCTTCATTACCTTTTTTCGCAGCACATTTGGAAGCTCCAGCTCAAAAAATATGGAATACATGAGCGTTTCTGATTTAAAAATGGAAGTGGAGACTGTGATATGGGGGGCTGTGGATTCAAAACTTTGATGCAGATCTTTGGGCGTCTTCCTAAGAAATTTGACAGCGTTGGGGCGGTTAGTGGTGACTACAGCAGTATGGATGGGCGTGGCAGCACTATTTTGGGTCTCGTCAAAACCTATCTTGGCACCAAATTTGGTGGCTCTAGCCCAAAAACTGTGGAAGATATTGGCGTTTTGCAGTTCAACGATTGCTGGGGGGCTGGTAAATCGATAAGTTCGATAACTCACAAGCGATAAATCCACCTATTTCAAACTCCCTTACAGTTAGAACCACCAAATTTGGTGAAAAGATAGCAACTTACAACCGCCACAAAAATTGCAAAATGGTGATGACGACCACCAAAAAAATTTAGAAAATTTTTGATGCCGTGCCCCACACATAGAGCCTCGAGTCCCCAATCTACCAACATTTACTAACTTTGAGCTACAGATACCAAATTTGTTAGGAGGATACCAAATCCTATTCCTTAAAGATCGGCACAAAAATTTTAATGCACGCCCACTCATATCGCCCCCAGCCCCCTTTCCAACAAACTTTATTAACTTCAAGCTTGAGTTACCAAATTTGGTAGGAAACTAGCAATTGACGATCCCCTAAGATCTGCATAAAAACCATGAATACCACGCCCCCATACCACCGCCAGCCAATTTTACCCCTCCTGTTACAAAAGTTGAGCTTGAGTCATCAACATCGGTAAGAAGGCAATATTTACATCCTTCAATAATCTGCATCAATAATTTGGATGCCATGCCCACTCATACTACCCCAGCCCCCCTTCACCAACTTTTTTTAAGCTTTGAGGTAGAGTCACCAAATTTGGAAGATAGAAATTAGCATCCCACAAAAATCTGAATCAAAAATTTGGATGCCACGTCCACCCATAGCGCTCCCACCACTTACAAACTTTGAGCAAGTGTCATCAAAAATGGTTGGAAAACAGCATTTGACGACCCACAAAGATCTTCACCAAAAATTAAGATGCCACGCCACCCATACCACCCCCAACCCTCCTTCCCACATCTTTTACAAATTTTGAGCTTAAGTCACCTAATTTGGTTGGAAGATAGAAATTACCATCCCACAAAGATCTGCAGCAAAAATTTTGATGCCACGTCAACCGATAACGCTCCCAGCCCCCGTTCCCTTACCTTTAACAAACTGTGAGCATGAGTCATAAGAAATGGTTTAAAATCAGCAATTGACGACCCCCAAATTTCTTCAACAAAATTTTGATGCAATGCCCTCCATACCACCCCTAGCCCCCCTTCCTACATCTTTTACAAGTTTTCAGTTTTAGTCACCAAATTTAGCAGGAGAAAAGCAATTTACAAACCACAAAGATCTGATTCAAAAACCTTTTACAAACTTTCAGCTTAGGTCACCAAATTTGATTGCAAGATAGCAATTGACGTTCCACAAAGATCTGCGTTAAAGTTTTGGATGCCACGTCCACCCATACCTCCCCCAGCCGACCTTCCCACAAATTGCATAAACTTAAAGCTAGATTAACCAAAATTGGTAGGGAAATAGCATTTGACGACCCTAACGATCTGAATAAAAACTTAGCATAGCACGCCCCCCATATGACCCACAGCCCTTTTTGCCACTCTTATTACAAACCTTGAGTTAGAGACATCAAATTTGGTAAGAAGACACCAATTGACATCCCACAAAGACCTGCATCAACAGTTGGATGCCGAGTGAAAATCTACTGAAAAGGATTTTCCTTAGAATGGCTAGGAGTATTCCCAGTCCCTGCTGAAGGAATACCGGTAATATGCCATCCAGACCAGGAGATTTGTAAGGCTGGAAGGTTCCAATTGCCTATTTTATTTTCTCCGCTGTAACCACCGACTTGGCACTTGCTTTGTCAATGGCCGTTGGTCTGTTCTAATCCTATGTTTAAAGTGATTCGCACTGTTCCCAGGGGATACTACCTGATAAGTGCGTCTTAAACAGAAGCTCTTATTTTGCAAATTGGTGCTGGTATATTAGTCGTCTTTACTCCCTCTTTGATAATGCTCTATGGAGTTGGGCACCTTCTCTCGTATTTTTTATATTTTTGCAGAAGTCACTTTAGTTCCTACGCTTGACCTTCCTAATCTCCATACTATAGGAGGTGCGGCTTTCGTGGTATGTACCCCACGTCTCGTCCCTTTTGGCTTTATTGAAGAAATGACGGGTTTTCATTGCGCATTTTTCCTACTGGGCAACTTTCTAACAACTCTTTCTAGATCATCCGTGTATCTGGTTATTTAAGAGTTGTCAGTGGCTAGGTTTAGTTCAAGGATAGACCTTAATATTTCCCAATTTGTTTTTCTGGGGCTACGAGTACGCTACTTGTATTTGGTATAAACCTGTAGTTTGAAAAAGATGTTCCTGTGATCGGACATGGATTCTTCTGGAGAGACAAGCCATTCCCTTAAATGTGGCCTAAGAGACCGACTAGTCAGAGTAATATCAAATACCTCTTCTCTAACTCTAGTTACAAATGTCGGTGTCGATCGAAGATTGCCAAATTCTAAATAACACTTGTATATAAAGTTTGTAAATCACTCACCCCTTGTATTTATGTCCGTGATGCCCCAAATGGAATGGTGCGTGTTTGCATCGCAGCCAATTATTACCGGCAGCTTTTCTTTTCTGCATTGGTACGCAGTCCCTAGTGATGAATTCTGATAGATTAGTAAAATTAATTCATTTCCTTACGATGATGCGTGCTCTAAGTATATGATCTCAGATCTAAGATTTTGGGTGATAACCATCCTGGCCAAAACAGCAGAAGATGCCTTAGCCTGAAAGAGGTTTATCTGGGCTAGCCCAGGGACGGTGATGTTTGGCGTCACTATCACCCATCCGAAGATCCAGATCCTGGTGATGCAGGTTGGGAGCTAAGTCACACCACCGCTGCCCGTCATGATGACGTCAGCTGCTTTATCTGCCATTTGCAGTTCCTCAGCCAACTTCTGTGAAGACATCGGCACCTCTCCACACATCCCATCCAGCTCTGCTGGATCAAGCGATATCTCCGTCAAGTCCTCATCCTCAGCCAGTTCCTCCGATAAATCGGTTGCATCTGCCAGATAAACCCTCGGGTCTGTCTATTGGGCGGGATCAGTCTTCGCGCCAATACTCTTCCTCTTCAGACCGCTAACGGACATGGACTCGTAGCGGAATGAACCCTGGTGGCCTCTCAATACTTTCGCGTCCTTGAAAGCCTCATCGATGCCTTGTGTCATGAGCGCACTTCCACCTTCCGTCCTCCTCGATAGCACTTTCTTCTAGTTTGTCTCGATCTTGTTTTGGTGCTCAGCAGAGCCAAAAATGATGCGGTTGATCGATCCGTGCTTCTTGGGCAGAAGATGGTGATATTGTGGGAAGATGGTATATCATCACCCACCTTGCAGTGCAGTGAAGCCCCTTTCCACGATTGCATTCTTGACGCCACGGTCCTCAGCCACTCTCCCTGTGAGGATAGCCGCGTCCAGGATGGCTTTTTCCAATGCGGGCAAATCCCAATAGTTAACCATTACCAAAGTTTACCTGCGGGTATTTCACAGGTAACACGGCCACCTTGATTTTTTTCTCGATGCGAGCCTCGATGGACATTGGAGAGGAAGACCTTACTGCTGTCGCGACGGCGGCTGCTGAATTGCTGGGATGCTTCTCTAGCAACGCCCTCTTGGGTGTGGCAGTGGTTGGCGTCAGCGTAATGCTGAGGCGATTGGGGGCTGGTCGCTGCACGCCATGTCGCCTGACTGCATTCAGACTCGGTCGAATCGGCTGGGATATTCCAGCCCTGCTTTCACCTTCTGCGGATTGGGCGACACGGTGACGTGGGGCTTCCTTTGTCAGCTGTGCGCGAGCTATGATCCAGGCGGCTTTCACTTTTGGTTTTGTCTATATAGATGTGCTTCAATAAAGAGATAAGCTTTGGTGGTTCTTTTCAAGTGTCAGAATTAGACTGAAAGTTTTTTCTCTGTCACAGCGGAATATATATCTCTTAGCATTCAAGTTTATAATATTATATATATTTATGTGTCTTTGTCGTTGTGAGTATATTATTATATTCATATCCTCTATGCAGCTCAGCAGTTGCAACATTGTCTGGCTGGCTTGGATGGTCGGCCGGGCTTCTGCCGATTCAGCGTTTTTGTTGGATTCTGTCCATTCCTTGTTGTTAGGCAGTACGCAGAGGCTTGGTTGGTGGACAGTTTTGAGGGGTAGTGTGAGAGGAGGTAACTCCTCCCTATTTGGCGTGAAGTGACGGCCAGAATGATGCAATGGCCGGAAAAAACTGTTGCTGAACCGGATCGGGTGATGTGAGGATTATGGTTTTCTAACTGATGGTGATTGTTATAACGACATTTATGGTGATGATCCCCAACCAAACAAAGGTGGAGATGAACTGCGTTGTTGTTTCGTGTATTACTTCAACTACTTCTTTAAAGCTTTGAATGTTTTCTAATTTTAAGTGTTGTAGATTTAGTTTTGTTATTGTTTCTATACATGTCATAACGCCCACGGGCCACAAAAAATGTCATAGCGCCCGCAGGGCTTTATTTCACTTTTTTGTGGGCCTTATGACACTATAACGCCCGAAGCTAATAATAATTAAATAATAATATGATACAGACGCTGCACAACAAACCGCAAAATCGATTTTTAATCAAATTTAAGGTGTTATTTCCATTTTTGGCGCCTAATTTCCTAAAAAATATTTAATTATGAAGTTAAAACCCAAAAAAGAAATATATAAGACCCCAAAACTATTTTATTTTAGTCTTGGGGTCTTATTTTATTTTGATTGGGAAATAAGACCCCAAAGGTTGCTTTACATAGCTCCTAGTTAGGGAGCGTTCAAATATTACGTAATGCAATTTTTTAAGATTTTTGACCCCCCTTGTAACGCATCGTAACGTTTATCTTGACCGCCCCCCCCCCACAATTAAGCGTTACGTAACACTCAAGTGACAATATTTTTTTAAGATTTTTTAATAATTAATTAATTAAATAATTAAAAATTTAAATGAATAAAGATTTCCTATCGTACGTATAAATTATTATTTCTTTAAGATTTTTAATTTACGAATAATTTAGCTTTTTTCTATAACCGAAGTATAGCAGAATGTTACGTAACGTGTTCAGAAAGACCCCTCCCCCCTTTTAACGCATCGTAACGTTTGACGAGACCCCCCTCCCCCAAAATTGCGTTACGTAATACTTGAACGCTCCCTTATATATATTCAATATTTTGAATATATTTGAAATTTTATTTTAAAATTGTATCAATCTTTCTTATCGTATAATTAGTTATTGAAATAAAATATATAAAATATTAAAATTGTGTCAATTTCAGCGCCGCAGGTCGAAATTAGTATGCAAAAAAATCCCGCGATTTTTTTGTATACAAATTTTCATTATTTCTTTACTTAATAAATAGTTTTTAGGCATTCTTCGTAAAAAATATCACGGACTCCTTTTCTTTTCAAATTTTTGGTTTCACATTTTCTTTTTATATATTGTTAATTAAGTCCAGCTCTTTTATTAACTTTTCTGGAGCTGTGATTTGCAAGTTGTGATTATGTTCGATTGGGTGCACGGGCGCTACGACACTTTGAGAATGGGAGCTATGACACTTTTGGAAATGTCATAAGGCCCGTGGGCGCTGTCATGTTCCCGTTCTAGGTAGTGACAGCTTTACATTTTCGGTGATTTCTTTAGTGGAATCGTCGTATGTGGTAATATTTATAACGACGTTACAACTTTTAGTTATAATTATTGCTGTTTTGTTAATAGTGATAGGTAGGCCACATGACGGCTGTATTATAGTGTTTTTAAATTTGATAATACATTTGGTGTTCAGTAACTGTCTTTAATCCATTCGAGCCCTGAAACACCTATATCTTCCACAGTTTTTGAGCTAGAGCCACCAAGTTTGGTGCCAAGATAAGTGATGAAGAATCTGAAAAGCTTTGGATGCCATATCTCCAACTAGAGTCGTCAAATTTGGTAGAAAAAAATGGAAATCCCACAAAGAACTACATCTAAATATTGCATGCCACACCCACCTCCTCTACCCCCTTCCTCCTCTTTTTTGCAAATACTTAGCTAGGAGCACCATATTTGGAAGGAAGATGGCTGGTTGCATCCCCATTTTCATCAGACGATCTTCTGACCGCTTTTGTTACAGTGTAACAAACACCAGCAGTGTCGTCTCAGCATACACATTCTTTCTACTATTCGCCACGGCCGAGCTCAGTGGCGAGGGAAAGTGGCGTGAGTCCTTGTGCTGCCTCGACAACTGCGTTACGGTAATAAAATCGTAGACAGAAAAGATAGGACAGTAGACGGGAATTTAAACCAGAATTCTTGGGATCGGATTGAGACTCGGATCTTTTATCCATCATTGGAGAACATAGATGGGCTTGTTCTCCTTCTATACCCACCCAACCTGTAGGATCTCAAATAATACTGCAGTCCTACCCTAAACATCACTGCGGTTCTAAATACTTAAGATGACTTCAATGAAAATTATTTCATTCATTTTACTTCAAGAATACATTATTCCATTTTCAGATATTTTCGTTTAGCATACATTTCAAAAGTAAATCGAGATTAAGGCATAAGGCTAATATAAAAAATTCAAATATTTGGTTACAAATTACGTTACGAATAAAATAAGCGCTCTTACAAAGTTTGTTGCAAATACAATATTCCCTTATTCTGTTGTTTTTTTTAATCAAACATTTCCGGCTAAGCCGTACTTACGATCTTTATTTGTCCAACGAAGTTAGCAGGCCTGTTGACGCGAATTGGCTGTAGGTGATGAAAGTTAAACTATAAAAGAATTAACATTATAATAAGAATATATCTAGTATTAATAAATTTAAATTTCAAGCAAACTGTTTTAAAATTTCGTTATAATTTTTACTAACTATTGGTGTTTAAAGCACTTATTTGAAGTCCGATTAGCTGTTTTGGAGCAGGTGATAGACAAAGTCTAGAATCCAAACAGAGTGCAACTGGTGGTACATCCAGAACATCCAGTCGACTATTAGCGGGTGATGAACCTTTCAATATAGTTTGTAGAGTAGACGTAGTCTTACGAGGCGGCAGAATGCAATAGGCGTGGGGTAAGTGCGTTGCTTGTGAAGTGTGTGCGCAAGATGCGGGGTAGGCATGATGTAACGCTGTGCTGTCGTAGGCGTTCACTGCCGCATAGGGTCAACGTTCGATTTAATATTATGGATCTGATGCGAACAAACTCCATAAACTTTAGCTAAAGCTCTGACGAGCCACCGATCGCACACGCACTGTTATGTAGCGATGTAAATGTTGCTTAAGGTCCGAGAATTCCACATAATCGTTGAAATACACTTAGCGCAGGGTTGTAGAGCCGAGGCGATTTAATAAAAATTGGTATAAAACGATGACGGTAGTGCGGTGGCTCGGATGCTTGTCGATTCGAATCTCCCTATTTTTTGTACGTGGAGTGTTTAAAAATAAGAAAACTGCGATCTTGATTTTATACAATTCTGGCCTCGACAAGAGCTTACCAAAGAATGGAGTGCATGCGCAGAGCGGAAGTATGCGCCAGTTAGAAAAAGCTTCGATTTGACAGATCGTGCTTTTCTTTGCATCAGCTGTGCATGTGCATTGACATAAGAGCTTTTAAGCCTAGCGAGAAGCTTTGCCCTACTGATGCTGATATAGAGGCTTTGCACTGCTTTTGTCAAATTCACGTCTGTATAAAATGTCCAAAATAACTCTATTGTTGTTTGCGATATTCACACCCTCACAACAGGTATCCAATATTTTATTTTTTATTTATTTACTGACACTAAGATAAGGTTAAAATCTTAGGAGCTAGTTAATTGTTAGCATGGCTGCCTGGGCCTTTAGCTAAGGAGTATTTGATATCTATGTGCTTATTTCTATTTACTTATTGTTTTATTTACATGTGTGTGTGCTTAATTATTAATTTTGTTATTTACAGTCTTTTGTTAGGTATTTACAATTTGTGTTGGTATTTGGTTTCGGGTTGTGTGTCTAATTTATCTCTTAGTTTTTATATTTTGTGGTAGAGGTTGGTTTTTTTAGGAAATTTATTATAAATTTGATGTTGTCTATGGATGGGTTGGTTAGAATGTCTATTGAGTTTTTGTTCTGGAGAATGTTGTTTCGGGCTGTTGTTAGGGGTGAGCATACAGTTAGGATGCGTTTGAGGTCTATTGGGAAATTGTTTTGGCAAAGGGGGCAGGTGTTGGTTATGTTTTTGTCTATGTAGTGTTGGTTTGTGATTTTAATGTGTCCCAGTCGTAGTCTTATTAGTTTTATTTGATCGCGCCTGGGTATTTCACTCAGGTTTAAGGTTTTAAGGATGTGCAGAATTTTTGTGTTGTAAGGGTTAATGTTTTTGTACCAGCTTGATGTTGGGTATTTTTGTGGTGTTAGTATTTCTTTGAGGTGTTTGTTTATGTCTGTCATGTTTATATTGTTTGTGGTGATCAGTGGGAATTCCACTGCATTTTTGGCGTGTATGTCGGCGAACTCGTTGCCTTTTATGTTTATGTAGCTCGAGATCTATTTTAGTTTTACTTTGTTTTGGTGTCTTGTCAGTAGTGTTAGTATAGTTTTGGTTTGTAGCTGAGGTTGTTGATGTTTTGTATTGCTTTTAGGGGTGATAGGGAGTCGGAGCATATGATCCATTTGCCGTTTTTTTGCCGTCGGTATAGGTGAATTGGTTTTGGTTGTGACATTGTTTGTATTCTTGAAAGTGTTTTTGGAACACTAACGGGTTGGTGGTGCTTTTGGTTTATTGATGTAGGGTTATGTCTAAAATATTGGGGTTGTGGTTCCAGGGGGGTCTATTTGCTTTAATTATTTTGGTGGGTTGAAAAGGGATGTTGTGGTTGAGACAGATGTTAATTGTTCTAGAGATGGCAGAGCTGATTTGTTTTTGCATATTTGTGTATGTTGGGCTGGTTTATTATTATGTGTATTGGTGAGTGCTTGGAGAATATGAGGTTTTTGGATGCTTTGCTGGTAAGGAGGTTGAATCTATGGGTAATGTGGGGTAGGTTTGTTTCTGTCAGTAAGTTGTTAATCGGTGTTGTCTTATATGCGCCAAGTGCCGTTCTTATTCCACTGTTAATAATTGTTTGTATATTTTTTAAGTTTGTGTTGGAAGTGTTTCCGTCGAATATTAGGCCGAAGTCAATTTTTGATAGGACTAGTGTTGAGGGTGGAAAGGTTGCAATTGAATTTTGGGGATGCAAGGCATTTTGGGTTAATGTCTCCTGTAAATTGTGCTGTAGATTTTTGTTTTGATAGTTTGATTTCTCTTTTGAGGTGGGCGTTGGCTTTTCTGAATGCTATTATGTTTGTTTGGCTAATGTTTCTTTTGAGGTTTTGCCATGCTTTGTTTTTTTCTTTTTTTAGGTCTGCCAGTGTGTTGTTCCACCAGGGGACATTGTTTGGGCGATTTGAGCGGCATGTTTGGGGTATAGTGTGATGTGTTGACTGGACTATTATTTTATTGATGTTGGCTGTTTTTTTGTTAATGTTGGTTGATGTATTAATTTTTGTGTTTAAATGGTTTGTGAGGTAGCAGAATTTCTGCTAGTTTGCTTTGTTTAGATTGAATTTTGTTTTCTTTGGGTCTGGGGTGTCTTGTTGGAAGATTGTAAATAGTATTGGGAGGTGGTCGCTTCCGTTTAGGTCGTCAGTTATTTTCCATGTGGTATCTGTAATAATGTCTGGTGTGCAGAATGTGAGGTAAATGTGTTGTGTGTTGAGAAGTGTGTAGGTGATTTGTCGTTGAGTAGAGTAAAGTTTGAGTTTTTTTATGAATGATGCGAGTGTATTTCCTTTTTTATACTCGATACCGAAGGTAAAGAGTATATTGGGTTTGTGCAATGTCCGTCATGGTGTCTGTCCGTCTGTCCGTCTGTCCGTCCGTATGTTCGCAACTTTTTTCCACACCCTTCAAGTTAGAGACTTCAAACTTTGCAAATCACTTTATCTATGGCATAGTAAATTAAAGTGTCAAGATTAGAGTTCTACGATAACTAGGGGGCTGGCAAATCGATAAACTCGATAACGCGAAATCGATAGATCCAGCTATTTCGCAAGTCCTTACAGCTAGAACTACCAAATTTGGGGAGAAAATAGCTACTAACAATCTTCAAAAAACTGCATCAAAAATTTTGGAGCCACGCCCACCCATACCACCCCCAGCCCCCCCGCAGTTTAACACTAAAAATGTCCATATCTTCTACAGTTTTTGAGCTAGACCCACCAAATTTGGTACCAAGATAGGTGTTAACGATCCCGAACCCAATTCATAAAAACTTTGGATGCCACGCCCATCTATACTGCCCTATCCGCCCTCAACCACCCCAACGCTTCGCTAAAAACGGTAGTGCTTGTATCTTCCATAGTGTTTGAGCTAGAGTCACAAAATTTGGTAGGTAGATAATTGGTAACGACCCCCCAAAAACTGCATCAAAGTTTTGGAGCCCCACCCACCCATTCCGCCCCCAGCCCCCCTGCAGTTTAAAAACAGAAATGCTTATATCTTTTACAGTTTTTGAGTTAGAGCCACCAAATTTTGTGCCAAAATAGGTGATTATAGCCCCAAAATAAATGCATAAAAACTTTGGATGCCACGCCAATCCATACTGACCAAGCTGCCCCAAACCACCCCAATGCTTCACTAAAAACGGGAATGCGTGTATTTTCCAAAGCGTTAAGGCTAGAGTCACCAAATTCGGTAGGAAGATAGCTAATAACAATCCCCAAAAAACTGCATGAAAGTTTTGGAGCCACGCCTCCCCTGATCCCGAGCCCTCTGCATTTTGAAATCAAAAACGCCTATATTTTCCACATTTTTTGAGCTAGTGCCGCCAAATTTGGTGCCAAGATTGGAAGTGAAGAAACCCAAAAATTTTGGATGGCGCCCCCACCCATACCGCCCCCAGCCACCCTTCCACCATATTCTACTAACTCTGAGCTAGAGCCACCAAATTTGGTATGAAGATAGCAATTAACATCATAAACAGATCTGCAGCAAAACTTTGGACGCCACGCCCCCCCATACCAGCCCCCAGCACCCAGCCCCCCTTCTACCAAATTCTACTAACTTTGAGCTAGAGTCACCAAATTCGGTTTGAGAATAGCTATTGACATCATAAATAGATCTGCAGCAAAAGTTTGGATGCCACGCCCCCCCTTACCAACCCCATCTCCCCTTCCCCCAAATTTTACTAAGTTTGAGCTAAAGTCTCCAAATTCGGTTTGAGGATAGCTATTGACATGATACATAGATCTGTAGCAAAAATTTTGATGCCACGCCTTCATACCGCCCCAGCCCCTACCTTTAACAAACTTTGAGCTAGAGTCACCAAATTTGGAAGGAAGATAGATTTTTGGCATCCCCATCTGCACCAGACAATCGTTGAGGCAGCGTACACCCCTGCCGTATCCACACACCATTGCAATCAGCTCTCTTTTAATCTGTTTTACTACTGGTATCGAGTATACCGCAGTCGGGTGCGTCCGACTGCAACGTTTCTACTTGTTTTTATTTATTGTTGATCCCCATAGCTGGTGCCAACTGTTAAAGTCGCCCAATATGAGGGTGTTTTGGTTTTGGTGGAAGACGTTATTGAGATTTGCCAGGTTGAAGTTTTGTTTAGGTGGCTGTAGGCTGAGGCTATTTTTTTTTTTTTTTTGCATGAGACTTCCACGCAGATTGCGTCAAAATCGTTTGGTAAGGGTAAAGTTTTTATTTGTAGGGAGTTGTGGGTAAGTATTGCTACCCCACCCCAAAGTGAGTAGTTTATGGGTATGGGAATGTTTGTTGTGGATTTTAGGTGGGTTTCTTGTGGTGCTATTATGTTTGGGTTGAAGTTTTTTATTAGTGTTTGTAGCTCACTGTAGCTGTTGTTGTATGCATTTTAGAGACATGGTATGTAGTTTAGGTATGGTAATAATTGGATATGGTATGTGTTAGGTAGTTTGCAGTGAGATTGGTTTTTAATGTAAGTTTATGTTTTGTTTTTTTTTTTTATTTGGAGTTTCTTATTCTTATCATTCGTGGTCGTCCGAAATAGGTTCGAGGTGGTTGGGTTCGTTTTGAAAGTTTTTGTTATTGATTTCGTTTTCAATTGCTTTTTTAAGGTTTCTTGTTTTTTGATTGCAGCTCTTGTTCTTAACGATGTTTTGAGTTTTTGTTTTTGTTGTTGTTGGTGTTGTTTTTCGTTCGTTTGTTTTAGTTGTTCGTCAGAGAGTAGGTCGTCGTAGCGTGTGACAAGCCGAGCGTGGTTAGAGCAGGTCGGTTGGTCGGCAGTTGTAGGTTTAGCGGGCGGGGCAGGGTTGCGTGCGCTCTTTGTAATTGTGGCGTAGGTTGATGTTCCGTGTTGGTGTCTCTCTTTGTAGAGTTCGTTTGAGCGCTTGCGGTCGACTCTTTGTGTGGTGATGAGAGCTTGCACTTCTTTTTCGCTTACAAAAATTGGGCATGCTCTGTCGAATGGTGAGTGTTCGGAGTTGATGTTGTGAGCTGATTTGCATTTCACGCAGGTTTTTTTTTGCGTTGCATTGTTCGTTTTGGTCTTTGTTTAGGTGAGCTTCTTGGCACAGAATGGGCAAATTTTTGGGCTTTTGCATAAGCTTTGCGAGTGTCCGTAGCGCATGCAGTTGTTGCAGTGGTAGAGGTATGAATGGTTTCAGGGTAACCCTTTCATATCCTATATTGATGGTCTCGGGTGGTGTAGGAGATGCGAAGGTCAGTATGATGGCGTTTTGCTTTTTCAATATCCAATATACCGCAGTCGGTTTCAGGGTTTTTTCTTGTTGAATTTGCTGTTTGACCAACTTTTAATAAGACAAAATTTAAAAAAAAAATTGTGTACATTTCTTTCTGTGCAACTATTTCACAACAAACATATGGTGTAAACTCATTATATTCTTTCGAGTCAATTATTTTTTATGTGTTAACATCTATAGGCATGGGTATCTATTGCTGCCAGTTGAATACATGCAAAAAAATGCAGCTTGCCGTGATGCGCTGGTCTCGACCTACGAACAAATTTAGAGTGCTGTGGTGAACCGATTGAAAAATTTCATATACATATTCATCTGAGTATGATTGTATTGGTGAAGCGGCAGAGAATAACTGTAATATGCAAATTATAGAGATTTGCCCCAATCTGCTTGATACAGTCCAAGTTGGAAGGGTAGTATAAACTTAATATGAACATTGTGCAATTGAATAGCAAAACTTTAGATTCTTAAATATAATTTCAATTATACGTGTTTGTTTATATTTTAGCATTGTTTATTGTTTATATTCTAGCATAAACAATATATATATATTAAAATCATATACTAAAGTTTTCATTGACAATCTTTGAATGTTGGTTCAAGGGGTATTTTTTCTTTGTGCAATTTGTGCGTCTCAGCTACGACAAGCCAGCACGTTGTTGTTTTGTTTAGTTTCCCTTTGCGTAAAGCGGCCCATCGATTAAAGGAGAGGCGACGGGTCAGCGGACAGCAAGAATGGTAGATGTTGTTGGTACATATTGTATGCAAGTGCGTTTAAAACATTCATATATTTCTTGCTGTGCCTGCTTATCGAGGTTTTTGTTATTTTTGATATTTTTCCTTTTTCTGTGTCATCGGCAAACGCGCGCTTACATTTACATATGTACCAATGCACTACTGAATACACTTTCGTAATTTGTGTACATCTTTGCATAGCTGTATGGCAAGGATTGTTAGAAACTGTCATAGGGTAAAAGTTCGGAAGAGTATGTATGATCAGCAATAGCAAAACTGATATTTGACTGCCTTGGGAGACAAAATCTTGTTGTTTTACTCAAGCGCAATTATGGGGGAAGAAAAAAAGTTTTGTGGACAAGTGCTTGCAGAAGCCTAGTTTTTAGCTCAAGATACTTGGTTGGCTAGGTGCATATCAGTTGCTAGTGCAAGTGTTTTGTGGGGTAGGACAGGTATCAAAATGTAAAAGAATACGTTAAGCACGCAAGCTATCGTTCTTATTGCAAAAATAACTAAACTCAATAACTACTCTTTTCTTTTTATGCTAATATAAAGCAATCAAACAAGTACAAACAGGTGTTAGCACATCGCTCGTGAGTTCCAACAATCATTAGTTTTTTTTATTGATGACTCTTTTTTTAATAAGCTGAACCTTTTTTCATTAGCGTGACATATTTGATAAGATACCAAGATAGGAACCCAGGATGACCACGATGACCACCTAGAAGTAGGTCGAGATCAAAGAACAATTTAATTAGTCGGCCTCCTTATTATGGACAACCCTCCGATAAATCGGTGGCATCTGCCAGATAAACCCTCGGGACAGTGGCGGGGTGCCGAGCCTGCAGTTACCTGGACTGTCTGTTGGGCGGGGTCAGTCCTCCCGCCAATACTCTTCCTCTTCAGACCGCTAACGGAGATGGTCTCGTAGCGGAATGAAACCTGGTGGCCTCTCGCCACTATCGCGTCATTGAAAGCCTCGTCGATGCCTTGTGCCATCAGCGCACTTCCGCCTTCCATCCTCCTCGATAGCACCTTCTACGAGTTGGTCTCGATCTTGTTTTGGTGATCAGCAGAGCCAAAAATGATGCGGTTGATCGATCCGTGCTTCTTGGGCAGAAGATGGTGATATTGTGGGAAGATGGTATATCATCACCCACCTTGCAGTGCAGTGAAACTCCTTTCCACGATTGAATTCTTGACGCCACGGTCCTCAGCCACTCTCCCTGTGAGGAAATCCGCGTCCAGGATGGCTTTTTCAATGCTGGCAAGTCCCCATGGTTGAGCATTGCCTGCGGGTATTTCACAGTTAACACGGGCACCTTGATTTTTTTCTCGATGCGAGCCTCGATGGACATTGGAGAGTAAGACCTTACTGCTGTCGCTACGGCGGCTGCCGAATTGCTGGGACGTTCCTTTGGGAACGCCCTCTTGGAGGTGGCAGTGGGTGGCGTCGGCGTAATGCTGAGGGGGTTGGGGGCTGGTCCCAGTGCCTGGCTAACCGAGTCCCTTCCCGCCGTTGCCATGCGCAATGCCTCAGCAGGAGCAAGTCCCTGCTGAAGATACCTCAGGTACCATTTGGTCTTTGAGCCGTTAAGTGTTTTACGGTTCGGGTTGTCCGAGCTTCGTGGCACTCCTAATTTCGACAGCTGCACCGATGGCTGCTCGCGCTGCACGCCAGTGCACTAGTGTCAGAATAAGACTGAAAGTTTTTTCTCCGTCACAGCGGAATATAAGTCTCTTAGCATTAAAGTTTATAATATTATAAATATATGTCGGGTCTAATATTTGTGCACGACACTGTAGTAGAACATTCTGGTTACTATTGGCGACTGCTTTGCTCTATTATTCGCCAGATGGTCAGCTTAGTTTGATGTAGCTGTAAGAATATGTTGCGTAAGATTCTTTGTGGCGTACGTGGCCCAAACAATGTTTGACTTGGGTTTGAAGAAAGAATTACGCAGGAGATAATTGTTGTGCGTGTAATCTTGAGCCACTGAGAGGGAAAGAGATAGCAGCACTGTAACCGTTTATGCAAAAAGAATGTGTGTAACCAAGGTTGCATTGAAGATGAAAAGCAGGAACATTATCCTTGGAACAGGCAAAGTGAACACAGTGCACTCAAGGTTCCTCGCCAAAGGCAATTAATAATAAATAACTAAAATGAGTGACAATCAGCAAGAAAACTCTAACCTTAACTTGACATCAGAAGTGGGATCACTGCCAACTCCTGCATTCTCTGAAGATCAGTGGTGTGTTATTTTGGATATGCAGAATCGCAATTTCATGAAAATGAACAAAGCTATGCAGGCGTCTACGCGTCCGAAAAATCATGTGATTTTACCAAGATTTAACCCTGAAGCGACTGAGGCGAATGCAACTCAATGGTGTGCAACTCAATGTGTGTGAAAACTACCGCACATTTTTTATGTTTCATCCGCGACGTCATTGTACGTTACCCTATACCTAAATGTACTCCACTCGGAGTTGCGCTTGCTCAAACACAAAAGCTGGTTGTTGCGTGTGCGCAAATGCGAAAGCTTGCTCCCTACTCTACGCACAATACGCGGAACCAACATGGTGGCAATGATGATAGAGAGGGAAGAAATCTGGCATGCGGTTTGCGCTTTTGCAGCTGCTACGATGGTTGAGCTACGACGTTTAGAGCGAGAAAGGGCGATCTCATCGTAGTCATTTCCAATGCCTCTGCGAAGAAATGCTTCACGGCGGTCCCGCAGAGGCTGGTAATGACTGCGTAGGTTATATATTGTATAAATTATCATAAGGCTTACTATATTTCTGAAAAAAAAAAAAAAAAAAAAACCACCGGCACACAAAACATTTGGACACACTCGCTGGAACACCCACGCTTTTGGCACACACCCTGGCATACACTCTGGAACACACACTTCTTCGGCACACACCCATTGACACACACTCTGGCACATACACACACGGACACACTCTAGCACACACACCTTTGGCACACACAATCTGGCACACACACACTTGGACACACTTTCTGGCATATACACACACACCCGCATACCAGCACCCCCACACACAGGCACACACACACACAAGTGTCGGCCATCCTCTATGGGCCAAAAGCCGTACGGGGCAGCAGCACGCTGACTTGTTGTGGCCTAGGGCATCCTGCCTACATGTGTAAATATTTAAACAAATGAAAAATTATTTCGCATCATGAATTCACCGTGAACAAGATTTTACTTCGAAAAATTTCGATAATAGTTGACAGCTGATTTTCAATAACAGCTGATTGTTTGTTTACATTTTTTCATTTTGCTGAACATACGTGAACATAAGTTGGCATAATTGTTCGATTGTTCGAGTTAAAAGGAAAAAAATATGTTGTGCCTGACATTAAGAAGGCAGTTGTTGGAAGAAGATTCCCGTGAGAGCGAGCGATTAATGCGGCGAAATATACGGGACAATTCAAATCCTTTGGATATGCCGGAGACTTTGTAAGTA
Source organism: Scaptomyza polygonia (assembly GCA_035044585.1). Lineage (NCBI taxonomy): Eukaryota > Metazoa > Arthropoda > Insecta > Diptera > Drosophilidae > Scaptomyza > Scaptomyza polygonia. The sequence continues at coordinate 79,598 of JAWNNU010000023.1, forward strand.
CATGAATGTGCATAATGTGTATTTTTTATTTCAAAGTATGTATTCATTTCAGGTTTGTACAGCATTTTAGAGTGAATAAAGCCACTTTTATCTATTTACTGGATGACCTCACATCACCGACTCCCAGAGCACAAAAATCTTTCGCAGCTCCTCCAATCGTAAAACTAGCTGCTTTTTTGCGCTTCTTTGCAGAAGGCGCTTACGAGAAAAGCGTTGGACGTGATCGAGAAGTGGGCTTGGCACAATCAACTTTCTCCAAAGTGCTGTCAGAAGTTTTGGTAGCGTTTGAAGCTAAAATTTGCAGAAAATGTGTGTTTTGGCCAAACGAAGAAGAGTGCAGAACTATTGCAGCAAATTTTTATGAAAAATTTAAAATTCCTGGCGTCTTTGGGTGCATTGATGGTACACATGTGTGCCTAGTGGCCCCTGAAAATAACGCGCACTTATATTATAACAGGAAAGGCCAATACAGCCTAAATGTAATGTTGGTAAGTTAATTAAAAATTTTGGTATACTTTTTTTAATCCGAAGTGTACGTTACAGGTATGTGATGATCAGTGCAAAATCCGCTATGTTGACGCAACACATCCAGGCGCCAGCCATGATTCTGTGATATGGACTACCAGCACATGTCGCAATCATCTTGAAAGTTTGTATGGATCCGGTGTGCGAAATTTGTGGCTTCTGGGTGATTGCGGCTATCCCTTCGAACCGTGGCTTATGACTCCATATCAGAATGCACAACAAGGCACGAATGAACTTAAATTCAATGCTGTGCACGCACAATGTCGAAATATTGTCGAAAGAACAAATGGTATATTAAAAAACAGATGGAGATGCATATTGGGAGCAAGGCAATTGCATTACCAACCATTGAAATCTGTGCAAATCATTAACGTGTGTGCTGCATTGCACAATATTTGCATTCACTTTAAAAGTGCTTATCAACCCAGTGTTGATTGCCAACCAGTTGGAGCGAATGACCGGGAAAACACAAATACTTTCGAAGATGATAGATTGTCGACGGTGGCTCAACGGATTCGAGCAGATATTTCCAATTCCTTGTAGAAATTCTTATATTAATAAAAAAAAAATTCTTTATATTGTGTCACTTCTTTTTTTTATTCAGCTAATTTTTTTCTTCGACTTTTATAATAATTTCTATAATCATATAAACAAATAACATCAATAATTCAATATTTAATTAATATTTAGAAAAACAAAAAGATAATTAAACATAAGCAAAACACAAAAGAATAATTCAGTACATATCATTTTAACACTTAATTTTTAAATGTTTGCCTCTTTTTCACTTTTTCATTTAAAAAACTCAAAACCCTCCACAATTGTGTCACAGAGTTTCTGTTGCACTAGCAACTCTTCCTCAACTGCTTCTTGTGTAGTTTTGCCTGTAGTTTTTGGCAATTTGCAGCTGGTAGGCGATGAAACGGTGGGCAAATTTGGCCACACGCGTTTTGCTGGTCTAGTAGTAGTCGGTTCGCGAGAATCTGTTGATGGTTTGCTAGATGATTCAATTGTTTGGTTGACATGTATCTGTATTTCATCTTCCGACGAATCAGCAATTGTTTCAGAAACATTTAACCCGAAGCATTTTCCTCCTTCCAAACCTTCAATTGATTCTCGCATATCGACAAGCTCGGAAATGGCTTGCTCTGATGGAGTGAGTGCCTGTGTGAGATTGGGTCCACCTCCAGTTCCCTTCCTTATTTTAGCATTAGCGGCTATTTTGTTGCGCACGTAGCGTTTCTGGTCAGTCCAAACCTTATTAAAAAATTAAATTAGTAAAAATAGTTGTACTGATTTAATAAATTACCTTTTGACGTAGAATACGTCTTACGTTTCGGTATGAGTGTGCTATCCAAAAAAGTTGTTGTTGTAATATGGTTGCTTCACAAAATCTCTCATTGCTCATGAACTAATGAATAGATTTTCCTCAAATTAATTTCATTTTAAAGCCAAGGCTTCAACCTTTATTTTAAGCTATATTCATATATGAAGTGATTACATTTTCTATTAAAAAAAATGAGACCAAAAACATGCAAAATTTTGCTTCATTTCGAAGACTTTAAATTGCTCTAGCAATCTCAATTATCAATCAATTAATCTGAGTTTTTCGAATTTAAGTTGAGATGAGGTAAATAAACATTCCCACATTAAAATTTCTAATAATTTTGCCAAGTATATAACTTTTTAAGGCAAAATATCAGTGCAAAAATCACTACTTTTTTTTCAATTGCACATTGCTCAAAAATTCCGCCAGAGAATCGATTAAAACTTGTTTTAATACAAAGTAGACTTGATTTCCTTTCGTTTGATATATATGCGGTCATGACTGATAGCTTCTAAATGTGGAAATTTCAATAAGATATTCGGGCATAATTAAATTTTCATACATAAATTCTTCCGTGCCAGGGGTGAACAAACTCAGCCTAAGCGTCAGCCCCAAACAATTATAACACAATAAAATATGTTTACCCCAATTCTGAAATTTGCGTGCAAGTTTTCAAAATCATGTTTTATTGTTTGTGTTGCACATTTAATTATGCTTTTGCACCAAAACAATAAATATGCCCGTTCAAAAATATCATATAAACTATCGTGAGTTAAACTATCGATAATTCGTCTTTACGGTGGCAGCCCTGATTTTCGCATCTTGTGAACAGTTACTTTGAATTAAGTTAATTTAATTTAATTTAAATGAATATTGAACAATTAATTTCGCATTTTAATAATTTACAGCAACGTCGTCGTGCATCTGGAGTAGCAATCTATGCAAAAAGTACCATGTTAACATATTGTACTCCAATCGATATTTCAAACAGGCAACTGGTCGATAGCGATGTAGGCGACATTTGTCTGTCTGAAATTAAAATTAATAATCAAAAAAAATTTATTCTTGGCTCTGTGTACTTTCATCCAAATGTTTCCCAAAACAACAAGCAACAAATGTTTTTTTCTGCTTTGATGAAATATTCTCACCTCACTGCACTAATAGACAAGAATTTCACAGTTGACACCGAGGTGGACATGCTCATCGTAGGTGATTTTAATTTAGAAATGACAAATGATTGTTCATTTGCAGAATTTATGGAAGAAAAATTCAAATTAAAGTATATTAAAAATGCAGCAACCACCTTAGCTGTAACCGATATAGATTTAGTATTTGCTAGAAATTTAAGTGTATCATTAATGAATTACATATCATACTTTTCCTTTCACAAACCTGTCATATCAAAAGTCACATTTCAAACATAAAACAAAAATACAATTTTAGATTTAATTATGCACAAATTTTGATGTAATAAATTATGTAAATATATATTTCTATTTCAAGTCAATGTTTGTTAAATTTATATCAGAGATGCTAACCAGTATTGCAGTAAAAAGGAAAAAATTTGCCAAATGACAACAAACACAATTAAAAATAAAATAAAACATCTATGTGGTTGTTGTTATTAGCCTACCGCTTCATAATTTTTGTTGCACAAGGACAGACGTATTCTACGGCTAACCTATGCGCCCGTGTGATTTGACACAGGCTGTCAATTTTTTTCCATTCGGTTATGGATTTAATCGGTGGACCAGCACTGTTCAAATCGCGTTCTAACTCACACCAAAATGCTGCCACAACATTTTTATTTTGACGGGAAAAACTCTGAGCCATTTCTTTATTCAATGTCATCCTTTCTACCAGGATGCAAGATTGAGTTTTATTTATACTCTTTGACCTAAAATTTACAAATTGTTAATTTTCTATAAAAACTAGTTTAATTTATATTAAACGAATTACTGACATTTTCAATTCCGCCAACTCAAAACAGGTGAACGATTATAAGGGAACTGTGAATTCATTTCGCCTTTGAATTTCATTCAGAATAGGGCGAACTGGTTTCGAACTAGGGAACTATCAGCTGTTAGATATTCGTGATCACGTGAAGGCGAAAAGTGAAATTATTTCACGTGAAATTTCATTCGTGATAGGGGTGAATATGTGTAAATACTAGCTATATGTTTATAAATAGAATGAAGTGTTAAACTGTGTTGTGTAATGAACGTGCTCCCCTTCTCTCTTCTCTGACCCTACTAGCAAGTCGGCATCGAGCCATATGGCCCACGTGGGGCAGACCTGAGGGGTATGTTAGCGAATCTTCCGAGTATTACTCTGGATTCTGCGATGCTTGCCTCTTGAGTATGTTGGACGTGTAGCGACAAGTGGGTAATACCCACGCGTTGCAGTTGTGAGAGATCGGGTGGGGGATGAGCGCGCATTCCGAGTTTTACTCTGTGCGTGTCGAATCCTCTCACTTGTACCTCTCACACGCATCCGAAAGATTTATCTAGGACGCGGCCGGTGACCGTTGCGGGCGGATAGGGTAAGACGGCCGGCTCGCAGGCTTCCGGGTCTTACCCTCAGCCTGGCCGCCGCGCTGGTTACTCTTATCCCCCCGTACCCACCAAACTCCGCTCAACGCCCTGGCTGGTTACGAAGAGCCCCTTTGAGGGAATAATTGGTTAGCTCTCCGAGTATTACTCTGGGCTAGCCGATCTATTTCTTTGAGGGTCTCCCAAATAGCCGCCAGAGCGTACGCTGTACTCGTGCGCCCCCCCTCTATCCTACCTATACTTTTACAAGTCGAGTTAAAGCAAGTTACGCCCACTTTGGCGATCTAATCAGCCCAAACATCACCGATGTACCTGCGACAACTTTTAATATCTCAGAGTACAAGGCCCAAGAAGACAACGATCTGGACGACTTACAGCGAAAACTTGCAACACTGAACATCCAAGAGCTGCCGAACCAATCAAGCTCAGTACTACATAACCATATAGCTTCTTATGCTGCGTTAGCTGTATCCGTCAACGGCCGGGAGAATGTTTAGGCGTATATATATTTAATTTAATATATGTGTAAATATAATAGATCAGTACTTAAAATAGGTCAATTAAAAACAGCACCGTAAGTCAAATTGCCTTATTCACGGAAACTGCTGACTATACAGCACGTGTAACTAGAGCCGTGGTCAGCCAACCCTGTTGATGCCAATATACAATTCTGCATGTTAAGCAACTGCTGCATACACGATAACCCAAATTACACATATGTAAACTAAGCTATATTTATATATAAATACTGATACTTTTGTTAATAAAAATCAGAGTCTTTACTTTGAATTCAAGCAAACACAAGTCTTTCATTCTTTCTACAAGAACTCCCTCTCCGTAGTCCACCTAGTTACAAGTGCTAGTTGCGACGTCTTATTAGCAGTCAGTTTATGTACTGTATGCTTATATACACACAAACATTATGAAAAACAAGTAGAAACGTTGCAGTCGGACGCACCCGACTGCGGTATACTCGATACCAGTAGTAAAACAGATTAAAAGAGAGCTGATTGCAATGGTGTGTGGATACGGCAGGGGTGTAGGCTGCCTCAAAGATTGTCTGGTGCAGATGGGAATGCCAAAAATCTATCTTCCTCCCAAATTTGGTGACTCTAGCTCAAAAATAGTAAAATTTGTGGGAAGGGGGGCTGGGGTTGGTAAGGGGGGGCGTGGCATCCAATCTTTTGCTGTAGATCTAATTATGATGTCAATTGCTATCCTCAAACAGAATTTGGTGACTCTAGCTCAAAGTTAGTAGAATATGGTAAAAGGGGGGCTAGGTGCTGGGGGCTGGTATGGGGGGGGGGGCATGGCGTCCAAAGTTTTGCTGCAGATTTGATTGTGATGTTAATTGCTATCCTCATACCGAATTTGGTGACTCTAGCTCAAAATTAGTAGAATATGGTGGAAGGGGGGCTGGGGGCTGGTATGGGGGGGGGGGGGGGCGTAGCGTCCAAAGTTTTGCTGCAGATCTATTTATGATGTTAATTACAATCCTCATACCAAATTTGGTGACTCTAGCTCAAAGTTAGTAGAATATAGTGGAAGGGGGCTGGGGGCGGTATGGGTGGGGGCGCCATCCAAAATTTTTGGGTTTCTTCACTTCCAATCTTGGCACCAAATTTGGCGGCTCTAGCTCAAAAGCTGTGGAAAATACAGGCACTTTTGATTTCAAAATGCAAGGGGCTAGGGAACGGGGGGACGTGGCTCCAAATTTTTGATGCAGTTTTTTGGGGATCGTTAACAGCTATCTTCCTACCAAATTTGGTGACTCTAGCTTTAACTCTTTGGAAAATACACGCATTCCCGTTTTTAGTGAAGCATTGGGGCGGTTTGGGGCAGCTTGGGCAGTATGGATTGGCGTGGCATCCAAAGTTTTTATGCATTTTTTTGGAGGTTGCAATCACCTATCTTGGCACAAAATTTGGTGGTTCTAGCTTAAAAACTGTAATAGATATACGCATTTCTGTTTTTAAGCTGCGAGGGGGCTGGGGGCGGAATGGGTGGGTGGGGCCCCAAAGCTTTGATGCAGTTTTTGGGGGTCGTTTTCAGTTATCTACCTACCAAATTTTGTGACTCTAGCTCATACACTTTGGAAGATACACGCACTACCGTTTTTAGCGAAGCGTTGGGGTGGTTGAGGGCGGATAGGGCAGTATAGCTGGGCGTGGCATCTTAAGTTTTTATGAATTTGATTGGGGATCATCAACACCTATCTTGGAACCAAATTTGGAGGGTCTAGCTCAAAAACTGTAGTAGATATGGGCATTTTTAGTGTTAAACTGCGGGGAGGCTGGGGGCGGTATGGGTGGGCGTGGCTCCAAAATTTTTGATGCAGTTTTTTGAAGATTGTTAGTAGCTATTTTCTCCCCAAATTTGGTAGTTCTAGCTGTAAGGGCTTGCGAAATAGCTGCATCTATCGATTTTGCGTTATCGACTTAATCGATTTTCCAGCCCCCTAGTTATGGTAGAGCTCTAATCTTGACACTTTAATTTACTATGCCATAGATAAAGAGATTTGCAAAGTTTGAAGTCTCTAACTTGAAGGGTGTGGAAAAAAGTTGCGAACATACGGACGGACAGACGGACAGACGGACAGAAGGACAGACACCATGACGGACATTGCACAAACCCAATATACTCTTTACCTTCGGTATCGAGTATAAAAATCCAAATTTTTCTTTCCAACAAAATTGAAAAATGTTCTTAAATGACTCCAGTGTCATGTCTGCGCCCACATGGTCCTGCTACACATGTTTCATATTTACTTCATGCTGTCTTAACATAATAATAAGATTTGCATTGCAAAAAGAACACGTCTAAACTATTATGTTAACCAGCTTGTATGGCTAATGAATATCAGTCGGAAAAAACATTAATGCCGTTAACAGAGCCACTTGAAAAGATGATGAATGGAAAAATATAAATTAATTGCTTCCCGAATCAAATAAGACGAAAAAGATATGAGATTCGATGAGGTTGAAGGAAATTAAAATTACACTAGTAAATTTTATGATGCAATATATGAGGAAATACAAGGAAACCAATCATTCAATGAGTCATTTATACCGAAAGAACAAAGTTATATTAATCCTGTTATTACCGCATGAACGCGATAATTCAACTATAGCCGAGCTCTTGGGTCGGCAAGCCGTTTAATACGCACCATTCAAACGCTAGGATGTTATTTATATGTTATCTTTATTTATTTAACCTTAAAAATTCAGTTTATAATGCACACGCTTCTTGCGTGGATTGCTGCGCTTCCGTTGTCTGGACTTGTGGAGCAAAAAAATTTGTGCTTGCTTTGCACAGCCAACGACGATCGCTTCATCTCGCAACTGGTTTTCAATTTCATTTTACATATTACATTTTTGTTAATTTACATACATACATTTTACAGCTGTTTCTGTCTTTCATGGCTTCGGTAGAGCTGGACTTCTTATTTCTCTCATTCTTACAGCTTTCTAGCAGGCTGTCGATAACAAATACGCAAGCTTTTTGTCATGCAAGGCTGCGTTGCAGTTTTGCGCCGCAAGACCCGTAGTAGTAAGTATTTAAGAGCATAATCTCAGTCTTTATGAACGAAAAGGACAACTTAATGAAGCAATGGGGTGCGGATTCGGCTGGGGTGTACGCTGCATAAAAGGTTGTCTGATGCAGATGGGAAAGTCAAAAAGCTATCTTCCTTCTAAATTTGGTGACTCTAGCTCATAGTTTGTAAAAGGTGTGGGAAGCGGGGCAGGAATGGGGGCATGGCATCCAAAGATTTAATGCAGATCTTTGTATGATGTCAATCGCTATCTGTCTACCAAATTTGGTGACTCTAGCTAAATGATTGTAAAAGGTCGTGAAAAGGTGGCGTTTTACTGCAGATCTGTCAATGAAGTCAATTGCTATCCTCCTACCAAATCTTGTGTTTTTAGCTTAATGTTAGTAAAAGGTTGAGGAAAAGCGGTATTGGTGGGGTGGTATCCAAATATATTGAAATCCTTCATCACCAATCTAGGCACCAAATTTGATGGCTCTAGCCCAAAAGCTGTGGAAGATCGGTTGGGTAAGGTTAGGGCGGTAGTGAGCATTTTGAGATAAGCCCCCTCCACATAGGCCAAATATATTGGCCAGACACCGTCTACCCAGACGCAGAGTGTTTCAAGCCGACGGAGTGGTCCCAGTCCGAGGCTTGAATAAAAAACAGGATATTTTTCGAAAGAATATCTGCCAGTAGAGAGAGATCCGATAAGAAGAAAGAACCAAAGTAGCGAGTTCTATTTTAGCAGAGTGCAGTAGCAGAAGAGGTGGGAGACCGGTTTCTCTTCCTCCACGTCTCGGCAGCTTCGCAAAAATCATTAAAAAGGGGCTAGAAGTCCCGCTGCGTGAGTCCCCACTAACCAGTGCCCCGTGATGGCCCTGATTACGGCAGCACAGCCTAGTCTATTCAAGTGAATAAGGCCTGAGAACTGCTTTTTAAAGCGCGTTGGCCATGTTTGCTGCAATCCTACCCGTGGCGGTGGTGAGTTGCGATCTCTTGGCCATGTGGATACCCATGCTAGTGCCTCGTGTATTGCAGCGATCTCAGCTTGAAACACACTGCAATGATCAGGGAGGCTGAAAGAACTATTAATGGATAGCTCATCGCAAAAGACGCCGACCCCTACCCGGCTGTTTAGCTTTGAGCCATCGGTGTAAATTTTTATTGATTTTATCGGCCCTGGCGTCTCGAGCACGTATGTAATCGAGCTTTGGGGAAATTCCTAAAGACGACAGAAGTCCGTGTTTTTGGAAACAAGTGGGTTTCCCACAAGAACATTGGACTGTCCGTAAGTCTGTCCGGACCACTGCTTTGTTTCCATCATACGTAGGGCAGAGAGAGTTAATAATACTTTCCCAATTTGGTCTGTTAGCAAAAGGTTAAATATATTATCAGGAGCTTTAGTTAGGGTCGTACTGAGGGCTCCTGTTGTGGTCAGTCCAGCGGCACGCTTTACCTAAAGCTGGCCACCATAGCGACACTCCGTACAGTAGGATAAGCCTCACTATGGCTGTGTACAGCCGAAGGGTGATATGAGGTGCCATTCCATATTTTAATCCAATGGATTTCCTGCATGTAAATAGTGCAACTGAAGCCTTCTTAGCTCGTTTCTTCGAGTTGAGGTTCCAATCAAGTTTACTATCAGGAGTGTGCCCTAGGTATTTGGCTGATTTAGAGAAGACAAGTTCGACCCCATTCAGGGATGGTGGTCCAAGAGGTTGGATCCTATACCTCCTGGTAAAGAGGACTAAGTCAGCTTGGGCTGGGTTCAGCCCGAGTCCCTTTGATGTGGCCTATGAGGACAGTGTATGAAGTGCAGTGGTCATGAATTCGCACAAGGATTGGGGATATTTGCCCGAGAAGGCTATGGCAACGTCATCTGCGTAAGCGATCACTCGACAACCCCCTCCCTCTATAGAGCGCAGCAGGCTGTTTACTGCCACATTCCAAAGGAGAGGGGAGAGAACACCTTTTTTATGGGTTCCTCTATTAACAGATCTGGATATGGTTCAGGACCCCAGAGTGGCCCTGACTATCCTGCTTTTGAGCAGTTTATCAATAAGTCCCACAATGCGGTGTCCAACCTTCAGTTTTGATAACGCCTCTGTAATTGCCCACGGTACGACGTTATTGAAAGCACCCTTAATGTCTAGAAAGGCTATAAGGCAATACTCTTTGTGATGGAGTACTTCGTCTATCATGGAGACAACAGCATGAAGTGCTGTCCCGTTAGATTTGCCTTTGTGATAAACTTGTTGTGCTTAGGAGAAATGATCGGTCTTAATCGTATTTCTAATGTTTAGGCCCAGCACCCTTCCCAGTGTCTTGAGTAAGAAGGACTTAAGGCTTATGGTTCCAAAATCCTTGGAGGAAGACAACTCTAGGTTCGAGCCATGGCTTGGGGATCGTACCTGTTTTCAGGGTATCTGAGAAAATGATTTGTCATCCTCGCAGGCTATTGCTTTGTTGTTGCCCTGATGCCAACCAGCATCCGAGCAACGAGGAGGTGGTCCGCCAGACAGCTCCATGAGGTCGACCACCTTATCATGTATCTCATTCTCTACAGCCTCACACATGTTCCTCGGGCTATGGCCCTCCTTGTGGCCCCTGTCGAGGACCCCAAAGAGAACCTTCTCCCTTGTGGCTTCAGCGAAGGACCGAGTGAGCGGCTGTGGACGCGGTGGTTGTCCTGATCCGCTTGGCTTGCGGGTCCTGCTCCTTTACGGAGCGTTGACGCTTCGGCTTGGCTTTCGCAGAAGTGGTCGGGATTGCATGCTTGAAGTCCGGCAGTATGGTCTTGGCCCATTCAACGAGCTTGACCCCATCGGGAGAGGACTGCTGGCCGCTCAAATTTTGCTGCAGAATTTCTGCCGCCCGCTTCCGGTTTTGGAGTGGCGTTTTATTTGCTGCAGAAGAAGTGGACCCCGGGACAATCGCCTTCGTTGCGGACCTGGAAACTGCTGTTGCAAACATATGGTGCAACCTCCGAGCTCCGGGAGCCGTTCCAGGTCCTCGTCCGGGGTGTTAGGACGAATAACTTGTTATGAATATGAATTTGTTGCACCAACTGCCTGACGGCCAGATAGAAGGTATAGGCGTTTCTGATTTCAAAATGCAGAGGGCTGTGGAACAGGGGGCGTGGCTAAAAATTCAATTGCAGTGTTTGGGTTACGTTTACACTGATCTTCCTACTAAATTTGGTGACTCAAGCACAAACACTGTAAAAAATACACACATTTCCGTTTCAAGCGAAGCGTTGGGGTGGTTGGAGGCGGCTTGGGCAGTTTGGATGGGCGTGGCATCCAAAAATTGTATGAAAATTGAGGGGGTTGTCATCACCGATATTGGAAACAAATTTGGAGGCTCGACCTCAAAAACTGAAGAAGATATAGGCATTTCTGTTTTTCAACGGCGAAGGGCTGGAGGCGGAATGGGTGGGTGGCTCTTAATTATTGTTGCGATTTTTCGAATGTCGCTAACAATTATTTTTCTACCAAATTTGGTGACTCTAGCAATATTTTAGAGATTGTTAGTAGCTATCTTTTCGACGATTTTTTTAATTCTAGCTGTTCGAAATAGGTGGATTTATCGATTTTGAATTAGCGGCCCCCAGTAATCGTAAAACCCAAAACTTGAAATTTTAACGTACTATGATATCGATGAAGATATTTGCAAAGTTACACTCCTAACTTTCGGTATCTAGTATAAATCAAGCACTTACATGAAGGAAAAATAACAAATAGTGAAATCAGAGTTCGATGAAACATCAGTAAATGGGACCATTAGCACACCGAGAAGGCAAAACCATTAGATGTCCATATAAATCTAAACCAAAGTTTATTCATTATGATAATTGAAAGTTTTGGTCATTATTCGAACATTAGAAAGCATTTGGAGTATTTAAACCGAAATAGTAAAAGATTAGTGGGATTTCTCATTGATGAGGATGGAAATTTGCAAATGACTTGGTAACAAAAGAGTACGTGGATGAATTAATAAATAAATCACACTATTTCATTTTCATTAGTTAGACAAAGAAATTCACGATGCTTAAGTCAGGATAGAAAATTTAAAAGAAAAACTTGATAATTATAACACAATTATTTTGGTGTCTATTAAGAAAACATTTTAAGTTTATAATTTCAACTATATCCCCACATTTAAACAAAAATAATAATAAGAGTGGATGAGATGCCTTTACAAAACGAAATAAAGTTATTTATCAGTGTTTGTTAAAAGCTGACTAACTCCAATCACGGTTGGTTCCAGGTCTTATATTTGTTACTAGTTAAAGAAAACTGAGTTCAAAATCTTGAAAGTGTATATGGATAGTAAGTATTACGGTACTGATGGAGAAGACACCTGTGTTGGAAATGTATCAAACGTTTCTGAAGAAAACAAGCAGAAATGTTGCAGTCAGACGGAACTGACGGCGGTATACTCGATACCTGTAATAAAGCCGATGAAAAGAGACCTGATTGCAATGTGGTGCGGATTTGGCAGGTGTGTACGCTGCCTTAAAGATTATCTGATGCGACAGGGAAGGCAAAAAGCTTGAGGGCGTGGCTCAAAATTTTTGCTGCAGAGCTAAGTATGATGTCGTCAGCCATCCTCCTACCAAATTTGGTTACTCCAGCTCAAAGTAAGTTAAATATGCGGGAAGGGGGGCTGGGGCGGTATGGGTGGAGGACTGCATCCAAATTATTTAGTTTCTTCATCACCAATCTTGTCACCAAATTTGGTAGATCATGTAGATATCGGAGACTTAGGTGCTCCCTGAAGAGGGTGACGTTCACGACGGGTGATGTAGTTACCGCTGGTTTCCTCTTCAGGATGCCCCGGTGGCTTACGTACCGGGTGCCATTCAACGAGATGTAATCGTCGTACGATGCGAGGAAAGTTCCCGCAACCGTCTGGCTGTTACCGGCGCTGTCTACCACATGCATGGTTGCGCTGTTTATTACAGTGATTCGCCGATTACCACTACGGGCGCTAGGTGTCCGGGGCGTGTGGCACATTGTGCGTCGGTTCCAGATACTAACTTTTGGGCGCAAGTAGTACTTTCAAGTCTTCTGCAGAAGGTGGTGCTCACAGTGGTAGCGCAGACACGTACATTGAAGGTCTTTGCGTCGCAGTCAGCCTCAGTATTCCTTCTTCTAGGTCTAATATTACATTACTATGCTGGACAGGAAGAATGTCTATTTTTTTACAGTTTAGCAAAGGTTTGGGATATTTTATTAGGAAGTACGATAGTTCGGAATTATGAAAAGCTTTAATGTGGGAGACCTCTAAAATGTCAGTTATGCTAATATTGGTGAGATGTTCATTTAACAATTCTTTTACATCGATGCTGTCTAATATGAGGGGGCTAATTAAATTTATTTTTTCGAGTGTAACGGTGAAGGTTAAGTCCTCAAGGTTTGTTATTATCATTCTGTTTTTGGCTAAAATTGTTGCATAAAAATGTTCGACCTCTAAATCTGGCTTTAAAATTACATTAAGGGCCCTTGAAACGTCATTAAGCCTGTCTTGGAATTTACTGTTAATCTCTATCTGCCTACTCTCGGATTCTATTAACTGATTCTGCTTGAATTTTATCTGTTCTTAGTCATCAAAATCTGGTGTTCCTGCAATTGCCTTAAGGGCGCTACCTATCATGTTAATGCTACGTCTTTGTCGGTGGTGTACGGTCAGAGAAGCTATTAAAGTGGCTATGTGTTGTAAGTCAGTTTTCAGTACCTGTTTCATATGGTCCTTGGGTAGGCTGTCTATCAATGTCCAAGTCTCGTCGATGTAAGTTTCAAAAGAGGTCAAGTTCGTTGTGTGTCCCATGTAACTGTACGAGTCCTAGATTGTCACGTCTCCGTCACCTATAGGTATGTAGTCCGCGTGGGAGTAGTCATTCAGTCTCAGTGTCGCTTCGGTCAAAGTCATGGTAGCTATCGTTAAGCTGAAAAGATATGTAAAGATAATTTTTGTTAAAATTTTGGATGTCCTTTTTTTAAATGTCCAAAACCTACTTAAGCTTGTCCTTATGGACCACCCTCCCTTTAATAAGAATCGTCGTACCTAGGTCTGCCACCACTACAGCTTCTGTGCATAGGGGTGAAAGATTGTTTCCCAATCTTTTGTTGCTCTTTATCCAAACCTTATCGCCTACCGAGTACGACTTAAAGACCCTGTTTTTATTCATTTGGTCTAGTGTTTTTTTCTGTTCTGATGCGATTTTTTCCTTAATCTGCACTGTACTGTTCTTTGAGGCTGCGTGAATTACGTCTATAGGTCTTTCGTTTGTCACCGAAAGGATTGACCTGTTGTATTTTATGGTTGCAAGGAGAATGTTCTCGACAGTGTCTTCAACCTATGATTCCAACTTACAGGAGCGTGCTTTATCCCGAAGAGTGCCATGGAACCGCTCGACTTGTCCATTAGAGGAGCTATGCAAGGGTGGAGCGTTTGAAATCTCGATGCCAAAGTTATTGCTGAGCATTGACTTAATGGTTTCTGAGTTGAAGGATTTCTGATTGTCGCAGTAAATCGCATTTGTTTTGGGAAACATGTTGAGAATTTGGAGAGGTGGAGACCGAGAGAAGTGCTCGAGACCGTATAGGTTGCACTACTGCGAACTTAGAAAACTTGTCGATGCAAGTTAGAAAGTAACCGAAATAGTAAAAGATTAGTGGGATTTCTCATTGATGAGGATGGAAATTTGCAAATGACTTGGTAACAAAAGAGTACGTGGATGAATTAATAAATAAATCACACTATTTCATTTTCATTAGTTAGACAAAGAAATTCACGATGCTTAAGTCAGGATAGAAAATTTAAAAGAAAAACTTGATAATTATAACACAATTATTTTGGTGTCTATTAAGAAAACATTTTAAGTTTATAATTTCAACTATATCCCCACATTTAAACAAAAATAATAATAAGAGTGGATGAGATGCCTTTACAAAACGAAATAAAGTTATTTATCAGTGTTTGTTAAAAGCTGACTAACTCCAATCACGGTTGGTTCCAGGTCTTATATTTGTTACTAATTAAAGAAAACTGAGTTCAAAATCTTGAAAGTGTATATGGATAGTAAGTATTACGGTACTGATGGAGAAGACACCTGTGTTGGAAATGTATCAAACGTTTCTGAAGAAAACAAGCAGAAATGTTGCAGTCAGACGGAACTGACGGCGGTATACTCGATACCTGTAATAAAGCCGATGAAAAGAGACCTGATTGCAATGTGGTGCGGATTTGGCAGGTGTGTACGCTGCCTTAAAGATTATCTGATGCGACAGGGAAGGCAAAAAGCTTGAGGGCGTGGCTCAAAATTTTTGCTGCAGAGCTAAGTATGATGTCGTCAGCCATCCTCCTACCAAATTTGGTTACTCCAGCTCAAAGTAAGTTAAATATGCGGGAAGGGGGGCTGGGGCGGTATGGGTGGAGGACTGCATCCAAATTATTTAGTTTCTTCATCACCAATCTTGTCACCAAATTTGGTAGCTCGAGCTGAAAAGCTGTGGAAGATATTGGCTTTCCTATTTTTAAACAACGTTTTTGTTGGGAGACGGTGGGGGGTTTGTGGGTCCAAAATTTGATGCAATTTTTTGGAGGTCGTTAACAGTTAACAGTCTACCAAATTTGGTGACTCTAGCTCAAACACTATAGAAGATACACGCATTACCGTTCTTAGCGGAGGTTGGGTGCGGCTAGGGCGTTATGAATGAGCGTGGCAACCAAATTTGGTGGCTTTGGCTTAAAAACTGTAGAAGATATAGGCATTTTTGGATTTAAACTGCGAGGGGCTTGGGGCGGAATGGGTGGCCGTGGCTCCAAAAATTTTGCTGCAATTTTATGGGGGTTTTAAGTAGCTATCTTCTCCCCAATTTTAGTAGTTCTAGCTGTAAGTGGTTGCGAAATAGCTGGGCTTATCGATTTTGAGTTATCGAACTTATGAATTTGCCAGCCCCCCAGTTGTCGTAAAATCCCAATCTTTACACTTTATTTGTCCCAGTTATATGAATTAAAAAAGGACCATTAATTATTGGTTAAATGTTTTTATTTATAGAGACCGTTTTTGATATAGTTCTTTAGAACCGAATGAGAACCGAATTACAACTAAAAACTAAGTCAAACTGCAGTGCACCCTGAAGCCACCGCTGTCGGCCGGAATGTCAGCAGAATGCTGAGTTGGCGTCTTCAGCGGGCGATCAAGTTGCTTGCGCGTGTGAGTCTCTAGCTTGCGCGTGTGCGTCTCTGGTTTCAACTGCAACTCCGTCGCGACGGCATCCGGCGCAACGACGTTGTCAGCAAACTCAAGCTTGCGCGTGTTTACTCCTCCCCTTCTGGGCTGAAACGCGTCTTCGGGTTTTTTCTTTATTATTCTGTGCTGATATAACTACGAAGAGCAAGAGTAAGGCGACAAGCGTTAAGCTGCCATAGGACCGTGAAGATAGTCCCGATCTAAGATCCCCAATATGTCCGAGATTCTTTATGGTAAGATCATGTAGATATCGGAGACTTAGGTGCTCCCTGAAGAGGGTGACGTTCACGACGGGTGATGTAGTTACCGCTGGTTTCCTCTTCAGGATGCCCCGGTGGCTTACGTACCGGGTGCCATTCAACGAGATGTAATCGTCGTACGATGCGAGGAAAGTTCCCGCAACCGTCTGGCTGTTACCGGCGCTGTCTACCACATGCATGGTTGCGCTGTTTATTACAGTGATTCGCCGATTACCACTACGGGCGCTAGGTGTCCGGGGCGTGTGGCACATTGTGCGTCGGTTCCAGATACTAACTTTTGGGCGCAAGTAGTACTTTCAAGTCTTCTGCAGAAGGTGGTGCTCACAGTGGTAGCGCAGACACGTACATTGAAGGTCTTTGCGTCGCAGTCAGCCTCAGTATTCCTTCTTCTAGGTCTAATATTACATTACTATGCTGGACAGGAAGAATGTCTATTTTTTTACAGTTTAGCAAAGGTTTGGGATATTTTATTAGGAAGTACGATAGTTCGGAATTATGAAAAGCTTTAATGTGGGAGACCTCTAAAATGTCAGTTATGCTAATATTGGTGAGATGTTCATTTAACAATTCTTTTACATCGATGCTGTCTAATATGAGGGGGCTAATTAAATTTATTTTTTCGAGTGTAACGGTGAAGGTTAAGTCCTCAAGGTTTGTTATTATCATTCTGTTTTTGGCTAAAATTGTTGCATAAAAATGTTCGACCTCTAAATCTGGCTTTAAAATTACATTAAGGGCCCTTGAAACGTCATTAAGCCTGTCTTGGAATTTACTGTTAATCTCTATCTGCCTACTCTCGGATTCTATTAACTGATTCTGCTTGAATTTTATCTGTTCTTAGTCATCAAAATCTGGTGTTCCTGCAATTGCCTTAAGGGCGCTACCTATCATGTTAATGCTACGTCTTTGTCGGTGGTGTACGGTCAGAGAAGCTATTAAAGTGGCTATGTGTTGTAAGTCAGTTTTCAGTACCTGTTTCATATGGTCCTTGGGTAGGCTGTCTATCAATGTCCAAGTCTCGTCGATGTAAGTTTCAAAAGAGGTCAAGTTCGTTGTGTGTCCCATGTAACTGTACGAGTCCTAGATTGTCACGTCTCCGTCACCTATAGGTATGTAGTCCGCGTGGGAGTAGTCATTCAGTCTCAGTGTCGCTTCGGTCAAAGTCATGGTAGCTATCGTTAAGCTGAAAAGATATGTAAAGATAATTTTTGTTAAAATTTTGGATGTCCTTTTTTTAAATGTCCAAAACCTACTTAAGCTTGTCCTTATGGACCACCCTCCCTTTAATAAGAATCGTCGTACCTAGGTCTGCCACCACTACAGCTTCTGTGCATAGGGGTGAAAGATTGTTTCCCAATCTTTTGTTGCTCTTTATCCAAACCTTATCGCCTACCGAGTACGACTTAAAGACCCTGTTTTTATTCATTTGGTCTAGTGTTTTTTTCTGTTCTGATGCGATTTTTTCCTTAATCTGCACTGTACTGTTCTTTGAGGCTGCGTGAATTACGTCTATAGGTCTTTCGTTTGTCACCGAAAGGATTGACCTGTTGTATTTTATGGTTGCAAGGAGAATGTTCTCGACAGTGTCTTCAACCTATGATTCCAACTTACAGGAGCGTGCTTTATCCCGAAGAGTGCCATGGAACCGCTCGACTTGTCCATTAGAGGAGCTATGCAAGGGTGGAGCGTTTGAAATCTCGATGCCAAAGTTATTGCTGAGCATTGACTTAATGGTTTCTGAGTTGAAGGATTTCTGATTGTCGCAGTAAATCGCATTTGTTTTGGGAAACATGTTGAGAATTTGGAGAGGTGGAGACCGAGAGAAGTGCTCGAGACCGTATAGGTTGCACTACTGCGAACTTAGAAAACTTGTCGATGCAAGTTAGAAAGTATTTACCGGCCGTGGAGTAAACATCTATATGCAACATTTCTCCTGCATACGATGGTATCGGGGTTTTCCCTATTTACTATTTTTTTTGGGTGCCGATCGTGTTTACTCATAACACAAATTCTACAGTTTGCAGCTATTTCCAAAGTTAAGTGACCCATTTTTGGGAAAAAATACTCTCTAAGTATCTGTTTCGCGTTTTTTTGTGATGCTCTATGTGCGCGATTATGTTCAGCTGTCGCAATTTTCCTCTGATCTTCATCTTTAATGCTTTGTAGAAATTGATAATGTGACGAGTTTTTTGCCATAAAATGGCGAGAAGTTTACGCTCATTTGTAGCAAAATTTACCTCGTTGCCTAGCAATGTTCGCGAGATCATTGCAATTCCATTGCCGAATTGGTTACAAATATCCAATTGTTTTGGTTGTTCTGTGAGTTTTTTGACACACTGTTAGTGTCTTGTTCTTAAAAAGCTGAAACTCACAGCGGTTATTTACGTTGAACATAGCTTGATGGTCGAAGCATATGTATTCTTTGTGTGGTAGTGTGAGGCAGCGTCGTAGATCATCCTTTGTCAGTCCTATGAATTGATCCCTGTGGTTGTTGACTGCGATTAAAGGTATTTTAAGCTCAACCAATATCCATCTAGTTGAGTCCCACACCGGAATTGGCACGATATTAAACAGTTCTAAAATCGACGTTGACACTAGTGGTAATATTACTCGAAATATAACATGAGTGTCGGTAACTGTGCCTTCTGCTCGCATTATTGCAGAGTTGAATGAAGTTGGATGATGTCACGGGCAACATTTGATCTGGTGGCATATGATCCCGTATTTGATCCAATTGATCCTTTATCTGGATTGGGGAAATCAACACTGGACTGATTGTATGGTGGTGAACCCCTGTTAGCAGATCCACAATTTCTGATTGCATGCGCTGAAGGGTGGCTGCTAGCTGTGTTAGTTGAGTTTTTAATGCCAGGTACGTCTCTGGGAGACGTGCGCCTGTGTACCTTCCTCTGCTTTGGCTAATGGTTGTCATTTGTTTTTCATGTAATTTTAGGCGCTGATCCGATGTAGACCTGGTCTTCTTGACAACGTTGATGGTTGAGTCATGTACTGATGTTTGATTTCTCAGCAGGTGCAGTAGAAATGCCTCGTTGGTTTTACCTCCTCAATGACCTTGTTCATTTTGTTAGCGTAGTCCGAATCTAAAAATCCAAACACACTGCTTGCAATATTGCCCACGGCATCAAGTGGGGACCGGTGGTTTCGTATGTGTTGTATGAGTGCGTTTCCCATTTGTAATTCGTCAAACAGGTGCCGGAGATGCTGTGATATGGAATCACATGTGTGCATATCATGTAGCTCTGGACATATGTATTTCAATTCCTTTATACCCAAATCGAATGTCTTCATATCGCGCCAGTATGGTTCCAATTCATAAAATATTATTATGGGCCAGTCAGATATAGGTCTCTTTCTTGTCCCAATTTTTTCGTAAAAAATATTCCAGGCCTCTTGTCGAAATTTTTACAACCACCGACTGTGTCAGCACCAGAGGTAGCATGAGAAGCAGCACTAGCATGGATGAAGTGATTGTTGGCGACATCAGTCGTTTCCGATGTACGGGTGGCGCATCAATTTTATCTGTAACCTCTGTTTCATTGATGGTGTGATTCGTGGCCATGTCTTCTTGAAACAGTGGCAAAAGTCTATTTATGGGGCGTTTGTAGGTGCCTGAAGCAGCTTTAACGTCAACTACCCTGACGTTATTGTCTTTTCTTGGGAACGTTTTGATAATGCGTCCCATTGGCCAGCTCATCACAGGTATGTTATCTTACTTGACTAGCACATGCATACCTTCCTTAATATTGGCATTAGCAGATTTCCATTTGTGCCTGGCTTTTAGTCCTTGCAAGTATTCCTCCGACCACTGCTTTCAGAATCCTTGCTTTAGTCTGAAAACTAATTCCCAGCGTTTTACTAAGGAATATTCATTTCGGTCCGTGTTTACATCGGGGGGAGCAGTCAACGTTTCCCCAATCAAAAAGTGTGCTGGAGTGAGGGCGGTTGTATCCGTTGGATCATTTGACATCGGTGTAATTGGGCGAGAATTGAGGATTGCTTCAATTTCGATAATTACTGTGTTCAATTCTTCAAATGTAAGAGATGCAGTATTGGTCGTGGTGACCAAAAGTCGTTTTGCAGACTTGACTGCTGCCTCCCATAGCCCTCCAAATGATGGTGCCCGTGGCGGAATGAATTTGAATGCATCTTGTTTTTTGTTACATTGATTGATGATCTCTGCTTGGCCTTTTTCGCCAAATATTGACCCTTCCAGTTCTTTCAGTTGGTTGTTCGCTCCAACGAAGTTTGTAGCATTGTCACAATGAATCGTTTGACACTTTCCTCGGCGGCTTAAGAAGCGTCGCAGGGCACCTAAAAAGGCGTTTGTTGTCAGATCACTTACTAGATAAGGGTGCACCGCCTTGGTAGAGAAACAACAAAATACGGCTATGTAGGCTTTGTCTGGTCTTTTTCCGCGCAGTTTATGATTAATCCAAATCGGTCCGCAGTAGTCTACGCCAGTACTAAGGAACGGGCGTGTCGGTGTTACTCGATCGGTCGGCAAATTGCCCATAATTTGGTTCATAAGCTTTGGTTTTGCTTTGTTGCATTTTACGCAGCTGTGAATGATGTTTCTTGACATGGTTTTGTCGTTCAAGATCCAATATTGCTGCCTCGCCCTTGCTCGTAAAGCTTGAGCGCCGCAGTGCATGTTATCTTCATGCAGCTCGCGCAATAGCATTTTTACTATAAGATCGTTGTAAGGCAGTAGAATTTGGTGTTTTGTGTTGTATGGGAGTGGGGCTTGCTCTAATCGACCTCCAACTCGCATAAGACCATCTGAGCCTTGTATAGGCGACAGCGATGAGACAGGACTCCTTTTGTCCACCATATTGTAGCGTTGTAACATTTTGAGATCAGCAGTGAATTCAACTTGCTGTACTGTCCGCAGAATTAAGTAACGAGCGTGATCCAGTTCTTTGATGCACAGAGTAGTAGTTTCTGATCTGTGTTTTTTGAAACAGAAGCGCAACATATACGCCACAATGCGCTGCAGCTTGTGGAATGAGTTTCTGTGTCTGCATGTGTACAATTCTTCACCTAAAGTGGATGGAGATATTGCCAGGATTACATGTTTTGTTTTCTTCTCCAGGTTGCTCGGAACTATGTTGGTTGGGGTTGCCCATTTTTCTGGAGAGCCATGCAGGAATAGTGGTCCGTATAGACATAAATTATGCTCGGGTAACCTTCGCGCAGATATTCCTCTTGAAAGAACATCCGCGGCGTTGTTAGCGGATGACACATGGCGCCATTGATTTTGGCCTGTCAACGCTTGGATCTTTGCTATCCGGTTGGCCACAAACGTGTGGTATGTGGAGGCAGCTGCATTAATCCATGACAGGACAACCGTAGAGACTGACCAAAAATACCCTGGTACTGTGTTGGAGTTCAAGTTGAGGTCCCGTCGAACCGTGTCCGCGAGCTCAGCACCTAACAGTGCAGCACAAAGCTCTAGTCGCGGGAGGGGCTGTTTTGCCGTTGGAGCTACTCGAGATTTGGAACATAGCAAGCGCACAGAAATTTGCTTATTTTTGTATGTTGCGCTTACGTATATTGCTGCGCCGTATGCGCGTTCAGATGCGTCCACAAATGTGTGTAGTTCCTTTGTGACTGGAACCTTTCCGTCATATATATGTCGAGGAATTTGAATTGAATTTAGGCTCTTTAAGTCCTTTCGATAGTCATTCCATTCGTTCTGAAGAGTTGTAGATAGCTCGTCATTCCACTCAAGTTTGTCTTCCCAGAGATGTTGCATGAAAATCTTGGCTTTCACAACGACGGGCGCAAACAAGCCTAGGGGGTCGAAGTTTTTTGCCAATTCTGAGCATACGACACGTTTAGTTTAGTTTAGTTTAGGCCACAAAGTTGGTCCCCTTTGGACATCCAAATAACACCCAAACACAGAAAAACTTTTAAAGGAACATAACGACAAAATAATTATTACACAAGCAGACAAAGGAAACAAAACTGTTATACTATACAAGAGAGAATATCATGATAAGATACAACAACTTCTTAATGACAAAACAACATACAAAACAATAAGAAATGACCCCACACAAAAACTAATCACGAAAAACAACCCAATAGTTAACTATTTGTATAAAAACAAATTCATAGACATAAAAACAAAACTAAGGACATATTGCTCTGAAGGAAACGCACCACGACTGTACGGATTACCAAAAATACATAAAACCGGAACACCACTGAGACCAATATCTGCTTCAACTGAAGTTCCGTGCTACAAATTGGCCAAACATGTAGGTGACATTATTAGGAACATACAATAAACACAGTAAAACATAAGGAACGCAACAGAATTGAAGAACGATATAAAGGACTTAGAAATCGGAAATGAGGAAATACTAGTCTCATTTGATGTCATCTCACTCTTCACTAACATACCCATTTACACCGCAACAAAAAACATAATGGACAGATGGACAGACATATCAATACACACATCCATTCCTAACCTTTTTTTTCCGGTTGACTTAGACAAGAAAGATGCCAGGCGTCACAGTAAAGGATATTGACCAACATGCCGTTACCAAGGCGGTCGCCGTTTTCCTTAAAAAAACTGGCAAATTGAAGGTGCCCGATCAGATGGACATAATCAAGACTGCCAAGTTCAAGGAACTGTCACCTTATGATCCTGACTGGTTCTATGTGCGTTGCGCCTCGATTCTGCGTCATTTGTACCATCGCAGTCCAGCTGGAGTTGGCTCCATCAAGAAAATCTATGGTGGTCGCAAACGCAACGGTGTCCACCCATCGCACTTTTGCCGTGCTGCTGATGGTGCTGCCCGCAAGGCACTGCAGGCTCTTGAGCACGCACGTCTTGTCGAGAAGCACCCAGAGGGTGGCCGCAAGATGTCCTCCATTGGACAGCGTGATTTGGATCGCATTGCCAACCAGATTGTTGCCAAACAACGTGATGCCGCCAAGCAGACCGGTCCTGTTGTTATTTCCGAGTAAAAATAATATGTACGATTGTGCACCGTGCACCACCAACCTTATCTGGACACCGCGCAGTTTCAATCGAACTCTAAAAAAAACAATTTTTAGGCTTCTACTGTAAGCGTTTTTGTATGCAAGGCAGATACAAAGTTTAAAGTAAAATAAACAGAAATTTAAAAAACTCCTAGACTTTGTATTAATTGAAAATAATTACTTCAAATACAATAACATTACATACAGTCAAGTTTTTGGCATGCCAATGGGGAACACGCTGTCACCGACAATTGCAAGTATAGTTCTGGACAAAATCTTAGACGACGCGATTGAGGAGCTAAAACAACATAATATAAAAATCAAACATATCTCTAAATACGTTGATGACATTTTTCTGATCATAAATAAGACCGAGCACAAGTCATATTAGAAACATTCAACAAACAGAACAAAAGAATACAATTTACAATGGAAACAGTAACAAACAATAAAATTGCCTATCTTGATATGGAAATAGAACGAAGGGAAAATAGACTCACATTTGACTGGTACACCAAAGGAACAGCATCGGGACGAATAATGAACTACGACTCAAACCAGCCGATGACACAGAAAATAAATACAATCAAGAATATTATTATAAATACCTACACTCTATGCGACATACAACACCGACCAAAAAACTATATAAAACTCAAAACGATGCTTATCAAAAACAGCTATCCGATACATCTGATAAACAAACTAATAAATGACGTCTCAGCTAAACCTGATAACACAAAAATTAAAAAACCAATAACCCAAGGAACAAAAGATAAACAATACATCAGCATCCCGTACTTAGAAAATATAACGAACAGAGCAACGCTAACGAAGTTGATACCAAATGACAGCACAAAGCACATCACATATGCTTACAAAGCTCACAAAACAACAAGAAATTTGTTTACGAACACGAAAGACAAAATTGACAGATACAAGCAAAATAACGTCATCTACGAAATACAGTGCAAAGGAAAAGAAGGAGAAGAGTGCAACAGAGTTTACATTGGAACAACAAAAAGATCACTCGCTACACGAATAACAGAACATAAAGGGGACGCAAAGAACAGAAAAACCACAACAGCACTAGCGCAACATTTTAGTGAAAATGACCACTCAGCCGATTTTGATACGGTAAAAGTTCTTGACGTAGAGAGGAGAGAGAGAACGAGACTAACGCTGGAGAGCTTGCGCATACAGCAAAGAGGGGAAAACGCACTTAATCATAAAGAAGACATTGACCAGACAAATTATATTAACGCGGCTGCAATAAGCAAAACGAACTGCAGCAGACAACATCATAAACAGCTGACGAAAAATTAGGATTAGGACTGACGCAACTAAAATAAGATGACGTAACTAAAATGTATGTATAATATAGGAATTGTTTTATGTATTATGTAGTGAGAATTGAATGTAATCTCCAAATATGTTTTTGTTTACGTCTAATAAAATATCAGACTCCCTGAAGAAGGCGACAAAGTCGCCGAAACGCGTACGAGGAAAATTTAACTTAAATGCCATCATTTTAAACTACAATGAAACTAATGGCTCAAACAACCCAACAACAGCAACAACACAATTAATACCACAAACGAGCCTACACAAACTCACACAAGTAGTTTTTGGTTTTTTGAACCATATCAGCAACGTCTTCGAAGAACTTGACGTATGTATGGGATTTCTCCAAGTTCTGTTTTAAGTTCAACTCGTTGTTGTCTTTGAAGGCGTTCCACTTTTCTTCTAGAATTGAGGTTCTGGCTTTGTAGTAGCCAGGTTTTGATTTCCGTTCGGCTGAGTCTTTTTTGCTGTTTTTTATAAGCCTTGATATCTCCTTGCATATTTCTTCCTGCTCATCCAGGACTTCTTCCAGATCCCTTGATTTGTTTATAACTCTGTTTATTCCTGACCCGTTGGAAGTGTTTTATTTGCTCTTTGGTGAGCTGGACTACGCATTGAGTCGTATTCGTGATTTCAAAATATTTGTGTGTATATAAGCATTCAGTACATAAACTGACTGCTAATAAGGCGTCGCAACTAGCACTTGAAACTACGTGGACTACGGAGAGGGAGTTCCTGTAGAAAGAATGAAACACTTGTGTTTGCTTAAATGCAAAGTTAAGACTCTGATTTTTATTAACGAAAGTATCAGTATTTATAGATAAATAAAGCTTAGTTTACATATGTGTAATTTGGGTTATCGTGTATGCAGCAGTTGCTTACCACTGCAGAATTATGTATTGGCAAACAACGGGGTTGGCTGACCGCGGATCTAGTTACACGTGCTGTGTAGTCAGCAGTTTCCGCGAATAAGACAATTTGACTAACGGTGCTGTTTTTAATTGACCTATTTTAAATACTGACCTATGATATTTACATATTTATTGACATATTTATGTTTAAAGAATAACAACTTTCGGACAAATCGTCTTCGACTTTTGTCATTTCATGCTGCGACCGTGACTCGTAGTCATCGCTACTCTCGTCTTGATTTTGTTGGGTCCTCATAGATTGGTCCCTATGACCTTGGTTTTTTCTATATCTTTGTGTAGTTTTCCTAGTGCGTGAGGATGGATCTACCTCCATCGGCTCGGGCACCCGCCCTTGTGATTTTTGGTTGTTATATAGCTGTTTCGTACAATTTGGTTTTTGCTGGTCATCTTTGCCTCTTTGATTCTTCTGGTAGTAAGGATTCCTGTTTTGCGAACTATCCTCTTTTCCCTGTTGGGCGTTCTGACGCCAGTTTTGAGACTTTTGTGAATTTGGTTTTTGGGGTTTCTCCTCAAGGTGTTTTGCAACATTTGCTGCAAAGATGCCTCTTTCATTGCTTGATTCGGCCTCTTGGGCTAAAGCTAAGGCTGACAGGAGGTCTGTGAGTTGTGCCGGGAAGACTGCCCACTTCAGTGACTTTTTCAGCCCTAATACGAAAACATGAAGTGCATCACTTCTAAACTTTTCATATAATACAGACGCTGCAGCGGAATCTTGTGTCATTAATGTTTTATTTGTTAACAAGGTGAGTTTTCTCTCGATCTCATCAAAATACTGTAGCAGTGGCAGGCTGCCCTGCTGAAGCGTGTTTAGCTGCTGTTGAATTACATGTACCGGTGTCTTGTCGGCGT
Organism: Scaptomyza polygonia; assembly: GCA_035044585.1. Lineage (NCBI taxonomy): Eukaryota > Metazoa > Arthropoda > Insecta > Diptera > Drosophilidae > Scaptomyza > Scaptomyza polygonia. The sequence continues at coordinate 106,196 of JAWNNU010000023.1, forward strand.
ATGTGAAATCTAGCCTAGCAATAATGGCTTTAAAATTCAACACTGTGTTGAATGAGGCCAGCACATCATCTGCTGGTCCTCTTACTTTATTTCTTATTATAGCAACTGCCTGATAATGTCTTGAACTGCCGTATTATGGCTTGAACACCTTGTAGGCAGCAGAAGTGGCTTGCCTCCATGAAACATAGTTCCCTATTTTCCCGTCAAACTCGGGGACGGACTTTATAATATCTAGGGGTTCGTCGCAACGGACCCCTGGGTCGATTGCTATTTCGTGGAAAACTTCTATCTGCGGTGCAGAGACACTAGTTTTATTAAGCTGGTCTGTCAGAGAGGCTATCTTTTGTTTAAATAAGTTGGCTTGCTGGTCAAGGGCTGCTTGAACCTTTCCCTCTAAAAATGCAATTTGATCTGCATTCATTTTTCTTGTTTCTTCTAAAGACCGCTGTTCTAGATACGAAGTTATCAATTTGTCGCCACTACTGTCGTCCGCTTTGGTTTGGTACGATATAAAAACCGACCGTTCCTGAATAAATTTTAACTCTGACTTATCAAAGGTTTTCTTACACTTTATTGCAACAGGCAAAACCTTGTTTAACTTAATTTCAAAAATAATAACATCTCTCATTAAACAGCTCCCATAATTTTATTATATTTATTTGAATTGTAAGCAAATGAACATCACACTTACATTTTAAAATATGCGTTTAAATCAAATGGTGAGGTGGCCGCTGCGATACGTTATTTTCCAGTTAAATATTGCCAGTCGGTCGTAGCTGTTGTTGTTGTTGTTGCTGTAACTCGCTCAGCTCTTTTGATTGGGGTTTTATTTTATTTTTGTTGTGGTGTGAGTTAATTCACTATTGTTTTGTTATAACGTTAAATTTATTGTTGTGTGTTTTTGCTTTATTTGTTAATGTTTAAGTCACAAAATTTTATTGACATCGTGAGTTTATTCACTTTTATATTGTATTGTTATGACATTCACTTTATTGTTTGATATCGCAACTTTTCTGCGTCTCGTTTTTATTATTGTTGTTCAAGCTCTCGTTGAGCGTTTAATTCACTGTTTGCGTGTGCTTAGATTTTTCTCTATGTTTTTTGTTTTAATTGTTGTTGCTTGAGTCACAGAAATATTCTCATTGAGATAGTTAGTTCTATTCACTGTTGTTTTTATTGTTCACTTTATTACACCGGGGCTCTTATCGTTAGCTTAAGGAGTTATTACGGTTAGCGATTGAACGATCGCTTGTAAAACAATTGGGTTTTTTCCGTTGGAGCGCCAATTATAAAAGGACCAATAATTATTGGTTAAGTGTTTTTATTTATAGAGACCGTTTTTGATATAGTTCGGCCGGAATGTCAGCAGAATGCTGAGTTGGCTTCTCCAGCGGGCGATCAGGCTGCTTGCGCGTGTAAGTCTCTAGCTTGCGCGTGTGCGTTTCTGGTTTCAACTGCAACTCCGTCACAACGGCATCCGGCGCAACGACGTTGTCAGCAAACTCAAGCTTGCGCGTATTAACTTAGATAAAGATATGTACAAAGTTTCAAGTCTCTAGGTTGAAGTGTGTGGAAAAAAGTTGCGTTCATAAAGACGGACAGACGGACGGACACCATGACGGAAATTTACAAACCCAATATACTCTTTACCTTCGGTATCGAGTATAAAAATAATAATCAAGAAACTAATGCGCGATCCTTTTGTACAGTAGCTATTTAGCCGGGGTACAGATCTCAGTCTGTCCACGGCTCACGTCACAAGATATTTGTATTCAATATCAGGGACGCTCATGAAATTAAGGTAAATGTCGCGACGTTCGTTGGACAGCGCAGGAAGCAAGCGCCTCGACGGCTAGGGGGCATACGAGGTCGACCTTCGTACTAAACTTCCTGATCGCGCAGCGGCGCTTTCGTTGGTTGAAGGTGCGGCCAGCCGTTTTATTTGACACATTTATGGCCTACGCCCTTCTTATTACAAATAACCTCAAACAAAACGCATGCGGGTTTGGGGTTATTTCACTTTCTTTTATTCTTCTAACCTTTCCACGATACTTACACTTCTGTCTTTCTGTTCTTATTTCTAATTATCTTCCCGTGCCGTTTCTTTACTTTTCCGCGATCGCGTCCACTCAGTTGCGTGCTCTCGTTTTAACTGCCTCGCCGTTCTCGCACTTGAGGTCAGCGCGCTCCTTTTCTGCCCTTGCTCGCGACAACTGGGTCGCGTGTCGCGAATACGCCCTCGCTCTTTTGTCGCCGGCTTCGCGGCCCGGCCCTCTTGCTGCGCTGCGCTGCGTTGCTTAGCCTATTCTTTCCTCTGCTTGCGCTCGCGTCTGACTTACATTAATTTACTATACATATCTTGCAAACAACGCTACTCATATTTATTTATCTGATGATAACAAATCGAAAGCAATAGTAACGATTCGTACATAATTCAGTAACAAGTGTGTAACTACTAATTCATAAGTAAGTTCGTATTTCAGCATAAGTATGTAAGTAATGATAAGCGATAAGTATTTAAGTAATAATTCATAAGATTAGTATTTCAGCATAAGTATGTAAGTAATGATAAGTAATAAGTATTTATGTAATAATTCATAATAGTCTTCTTTGTTAATAACTCAATGTGTGGGAGGCTCGCGCCGGGCCTACCTCAAACCGGGTGTTTGGTCACGGAGTAGACCACTTCGCCTACCGTAACTCTGAGTCGGTCCCGCGATGTCCGTCTTCTCCGGGGACGCAGCTCCCGTATAATCTCCTCGACCGCCTGTTGGGTCACGATGCATCTGTTTGGGTGGCATGTCCAGTTCTCCGGGACTTCGGGTGGTGCTCCTGCATTCTCATCGGCACCTGCTGGGGCGAGGTTCTCCTCCGGCGGTGGGGTAGGAGACGCTTGACGTCTCTCGGCTGCGGCGCTACCCGACGGTTTGTCGTCATCGTCTTATGCTGCCTCCGACCATTGTCCCGGGGTCCATACTCGGCGTGAGTTTAGTCTCTCGGTTGTCCCTATGACTAACTCATCTAGCCATCCTTCCCATCCCAGAACGCCTTCTTGCTCCCTTTCTTCGTCGACAGCTAATTCGGGTTCGGTCGCGTCGTTGGGGCTCACTTCCTCTCGTGCTTTCATTAACGTTGTTGTTGTCACCACCGTTTGCATCACGTGCAAGCCTTCCAACGTGTCCGTTATCATGTCTTCATGCACGTATTTTGTTATGGCTGGTCCGTTCGCGCCCCAAGCCTCTTCCACCTTTGTCATTTTTGTTCGCCGGTGAGTGCCTTCTTCGAATTTCAATATTATTTCCTTGCTCATTTTACTGTTGAGAGAATAATAATTGTTGGTTATTACGAAGTTACTATTCAAATTCTAGATGTATGTTTTGAAAAGTTGTGGGTTAGTATAAGAGGTTTGCTGGTTTTTTTTTGTTTATGTTTATTGTTTATGTTATGATTATGTTTGGCGGTTTATGCTTTTCGAAAGTTTTCTCGGGTTACGCTTCTTCCTGACTCGTTTCGGCCTCGTCTCCCTCTCGGTGGAAAGGTTTTAGCTGTGCTTCCCTTGGGACTCGGCTTTTCCGTTCCCCGTCTCTTGTCAAACGCACTACATTTGGTGAGACGAACTTCTTCACCCGATATGGTCCCTCGTACTTCGGTGCTAACTTAGCTGTGAATCCGTCGCTGGCTTTCGAAAGTTGGTGCGTCCTTAACTAGACCAGTTCGTTGATCGTCGGTCTCCATTCCCTTCGTGTCAGGTTGTAATTTCTACATTGGTCCTTTGAAGCTCGCTGCTGGTTGCTCCGTGCTATGTCGAAAACTTCCTTCAGCCTGTTTGCCTTTTGTTCTGGCGTTTGTGGTGTGCTTCCTGTACCTGGCGTTTCCTCCTCGTACAACGTTGCTGGCAAACGAGGTTCCCTTCCCTGCATCAAGAATGCTGGGGAAAATCCTGTTGAATCTGCGATGCTCGAGTTGACGGCTAACGATATTTCGGGTATCAACTGGTCCCAAGAACTTTGATTTCCGGAAATATATTGCGCGACCATCGTCTTTACCGTCCTGTTGGTTCTCTCGGTCGGGCTCTCCTGAGGGCAGTATGGGGCGGTGTGTTCCATCTCTACGCCAAGGGAGTTCAAATACGCTTTGAAAATCCGACTTGTGAACTGCACTCCGTTGTCACAAACAAACCTCTTTGGCACTCCGAACCGGCATAAGATCCGTTCGCGAAAAGCCTTCTGCAACGTGGCCGCTGTTGCTCGTCTCATGGGAACCAATTCCACCCACTTTGTGAATGCGTCGTGAAATACCAATAACATCGTGTTACCTTGTTTTGATCGCGGTAAGGGGCCCACGAAATCTGCGCACAGAATTGCCATTGGCTCCGCCACCTGGCGGGTTAGCATCTGTCCTGCTGGCTTCTTTTGTTCGGTCTTGAACAATTGGCATTTTTCGCAACATTTGACATACCTGGCTGCATCTCCGAACATCCCAGGCCAGTAGATCGTTGGGACAACCTCATAATCGTCTTGCGGACTCCCTGATGCCCGGCCGTCGGCGCGTCGTGGCATTCCAATAACACTCGCCTTCTTTGTTCCTCGCTGACGCATAGCTTCCACGGGATGTAGTCCTCGTCATCCGCGCGGTGGCCTAGGTGTCTGTACAACTGTCCGTTTTCTTCCACGTAGTCTGTATACTTAGATGGTTCCTTGGCTATCTTTTCCAGCATCTTTGGAATCCACCCTCCGGGGAACTGTTGAACCACGGCTTGCTGGAGCTGCTCCAACGGGTCTCGTGACAAAGCGTCCGCCACCACGTTGAGCTTGCCTTTCCTGTATTTGACGTCAAACTGGTATTGCTGTAGCTCTAAAGCCCAGTGCGCTATCCTTCCTGTGGGGCTCTCAATTGAATCCAACAATTTTAATGCCATGTGGTCTGTGACCACCTCAAATCGGTATCCTTCCAGGTAGCATTTGAGTTTTCTGATCGCCCACACGATCGCCAAGCACTCCTTTTCTGTAGCCGAATAGTTCGACTCGGCCTTTGACAGCTTCCGGCTGGCGTACGCTATGACCTGCTCCTGCTGATCAATGGTTTGCGTGAGGACTGCTCCGAGGCCGTAGTCGCTCGCGTCCGTCTGCAGCGTGAACTTTTCTCTAAACTCCGGACATGCTAGGACAGGCGCGGACGTTAGACACTTCTTGAGACTGTCTAATGCGGCTTGTTGCTCCTCCTTCCACGACCACTTCCGGGACTTCTTCAACAGCTGTGTCATCGGTTGTACCACAGTTGTGAAATTGGGCACGAATGGGCGGTACCACGACGCCATCCCTAGGCATCGTCTAAGCTCTTTCAGGTTTGTGGGTGCCTTAAGATTTTTCATGGCTTCCACCTTTGAGGGGTCCGTCTGGATTCCTTTCTCGCTCACCAGATGCCCTAGGTATACTAGCTTCTTCTGGAAAAACGAACATTTTTTTTGATTAAGTTTTAGGTTGGCCTCTCTCAGCCGTCGGAATACTTCTCTCTCGCCTCTCTGCACTGCATAGTCGTCCCCATCTTGCATAGAAAATCCATCCCCAGGATAAGACTGAGCATGTCCATTGTCACTTCTTTGCTAATCAGCTTGACTTTGGTTCTTAACAACTTACTAATTGCCACCTTCGATCCGTCTGCTAAGTGAGTATTCACAGACGCTGCGAATACTTCCCCTTTTGCCTTTATCTCCTCAAAAAATTTTTGGCTCACGAACCTTCGTGACGCCCCGGTGTCGATCGTCGCCTTCGCCATTCGGTCCCCGACCTTTACCATGGCGATTATGCGACTATTTTCGACTCTAAGAGGACATTCTAGTTCCGGGACTGACTCGCGCCGGCGCCCATCCGATCCCGCTCCGGGTGACGCGGCTGCCCGTATCTCGCTCTCCTACCGCAACATGCCAAATCGCTCACGCCTTGAGCACTACACTGTCTACAGAATACCACCTTAGGATTTGGGCATTCTCTGGCAAAGTGTCCCCCTTGTGAGCAGTTGTAGCACCCGCGACTCACGACTGCCGACCTAACCTGTTCGCGCCCCATTATGTTGTTCGAAATTTCATCGCGCCTGGTGGCGGGATGACTACCAATCTCATTTCGCGCTAACGGTACCTGTACAGGCCGGCTCCTAAACGGATTAGGCGGCTTGGCGGGTGTGTCCATGCCACCGGACCTACCCTGATACCCAAGAACCCTTGCCTGGTTGTAGCCCGTGTCCTCTTGGACCTGACCCGGGATGCTTTCAAACTCTGAGGCTATCTGTGTTAGCTGAGACAAGTCTGTAAAATCACTCCGTCGAATATATAGGCGGTACTCCCAAGAAAGGTTCTCTTACACCCTTCTCAACTCCTTCTCAGGAGTATAACTGGCGTGCCGCATTAATCTCTTCAAGTCGACTATATACTCTCTGTAACCTTCTCCTACGCGTTGTCGGCGGGCCCTGATCTCGTCCTCTAATCTGTCAAAGTATTGGGGAGGCAGAAAGAATCCTAAAAATTCCCTTTTGAACGTTCCCCACGTCACGTCCCTTAATCCGCTCGTTGAGAACCAACTACCTGCCATGCCTGTCAAAGCCTCGCTCATCGCTCTCGGTATGCGATTCAGATCTATATTGTACATTTGGGCGCGTTCTTCCGATGTTTCTATGAACGCAAGTGGGTCAGAATAACCGTCAAACTTAACACCCCGTTTCCTAACCTGATCAGGGACGACCATGTAATGCCGGTAACTGTTAGCGAGCTCGTACATTTGCCTGTAATCCGCCTGGCCCACCTGGGTACTAGTCACGATATGTCCTACAGGCGGCACTACATGTATGTTCGGGGTCAATCCAGCTATATATCCGCCAACAGCCGGTGCAAGCCGTTCGTGGCTGGGTTGTGGTGGCAATCCACTGGGTGACCCTGATAACGCCAACAAATCGGATTCCGATTTTTGTCTTGGGCGCATCCCCTCACCGATGACGGTGGGCGGGACGGGTGACCCTCGACTCTCGGCGAACTTCCGCTCCCATTCGCCCACCCGGTTTCAGGTTGACGAGCTATGGCGCCCAATTTTATTATACCACATACCCGTTTTCGCAACTTTTCTACCTTGCCAGCGCTGTCTATGCTGAGCTCCTGAGCGATTCGTTCCAGATCCTCCTTCCGGCAGTAGTACACCCATCGTAGACCCACGCCCGGGTTGTCGCATGTTTCTTCTTCTAAACTCAGGTTGTGCTACATGGTCGCTGCTCGTGATTTTTTTTTGTCGATTTGTATGTTTTTTGTTAGAATTGCATTTAATTAAATTTTAAATTGTTTAATTTATTCAAATTTGTATTTAATTTATTTAAATTTTTATTTACTTTTATTTAAATTTTACTTAATTTATTTAAATTTTGTTTATTTAAATTTTTTTTCACTCTCGTCCCACTGTATCGCAATCAGCTACCGCGCAAAAACCAATTCCAATCTTCGGGTGTTGGCGTGTGCTGCCCTTTCTCAGTCAGCGCTCGCGTTGCTCTGCTGTGATCTCTTTTTCACCAATGACTCTGTGCCTCGCGGCTTAGCCTTTTTACCGCTGAACGTTCACGCCTATCGTTTCGCTGTTCCCGTTCGTTTAGTTGGTGCGTTTTCTTTCACCGTCAACTTCGCTGCACGTGCACTCTAAGCGTAGACCGATTCGTCGTTTAACACATACAAAAAAATTATTTTTCGCGACAATTGTAAGTTTGGGCAATTTTTCGTCAGCGCCAAATGACCATCTGGCACCTTTTATTGCCCTCGCCGTTACTTTCAGTTATTTTTCTTTTTATCTAACGCGCGCGCGATCCACGGGGTATGACCGGGTATGTCCGACTATCACGATTCACTTTTGAGTAGCACGTTTGGGGTTTTTGCTCCCAACTTGTACTACACCTCTTTCACGTTAAGTCCCTGCTCGGGCGCCACTTGTAAAGTAGTCATTTAGCCGGGGTACAGATCTCAGTCTGTCCACAGCTCACGTCACAAGATATTTATATTCAATATCAGGGACGCTCATGAAATGGAGGTAAATGTCGCGACGTTTGTTGGACAGCGCAGAAACCAAGCGCCTCGACGGCTAGGGCGCATACGATGTCGGCCTTCGCACTAAACTTTCTGATCGCGCAGCGGCGCTTTCCTTTGTTGAAGGCGCGGCCAGCCGTTTTTATTTGACATACTTATAGTTCAAGTTCTTCTTATTACCAATAACCTCAATCAAACCGCATGCGGGTTTGGGGTCATTTCACTTTCCTTTTATTCTTGAAATCCTTTCACGATACTTACACTTTAGTTTTTCTCTATTCTTATGACTAAATATCTTCTTTCCCTTTTTTTTAACTACTCCGCGATCGCGTCCACTCAGTTGCGTGCTCTCGTTTTAACTGCCTCGCTGGTCTCGCACTTGAGGTCAGCGCGCTCCTTTTCTGCCCTTGCTCGCGACAATTGGGTCGCGTGTCGCGAGCGTGCGCTCGCTCTTTTGTCGCCGGCTTCGCTGCCCGGCCCTCTTGCTGCGATGGTTTCTAGAGTCTTGCCGGACCTCTTCTTGCTCTCGCGTCTGCCTTACATTAATTTACTATACATATCGAAAGTTATAGAAATGTGTAAATACTTATTCATTAGTAAGTTCGTATTTCAGCTTAAGTATGTAAGTAATGATAAGCGATAAGTATTTAAGTAATAATTCATAAGTTTCGTATTTCAGCATAAGTATGTCAGTAATGATAAGTAATAAGTATTTAAGTAATAATTCATTATAGCCTTCTTTGTTAATAACTCAATGTGTGGGAGGCTCGCGCCGGGCCTATATAAAACCGGGTGTTTGGTCACGGAGTAGACCACTTCGCCTACCGTAACTCTGAGTCGGTCCCGCGATGTCCGTCTTCTCCGGGGACGCAGCTCCCGTATAATCTCCTCGACCGCCTGTTGGGTCACGATGCATCTGTTTGGGTGGCATGTCCAGTTCTCCGGGACTTCGGGTGGTGCTCCTGCATTCTCATCGGCACCTGCTGGGGCGAGGTTCTCCTCCGGCGGTGGGGTAGGAGACGCTTGACGTCTCTCGGCTGCGGCGCTGCCCGACGGTTTGTCGTCATCGTCCTCTGCTGCCTCCGACCATTGTCAGTTTGACTTTGATTGCCGTCGCGAGCGGACGTATTGTTTGTTTGCGCGCACGAAGTTGTTTTTCGGTTTCGTTATTGTTGTTTTCGTTCTGACGAAATAACGCACGCATACGTGTGTGTATGTGCTGCACACTTGTTGTTTTCGACTTAAATAAGCGTAAACAAGTGGATTAAGACACAGTGTGAGTTTGGTTGTGCGTGCGTGCGTGTGAATGCACACGTGTTCAAAGCTAGTCAAACTGCAGCAACACCTGTTCAAAGCTGCTCAAACTGCAGTGAAATAAGCAGTGCCAATAAAAGCAGTGAACAAGCAGTAAACTTAGAAACAGTCAGAAAGCAGTGCAGCAACAGGTGGCGCTGGAAAAATTAGTTTTTGAATTTTCTCGGGAGAAAGTGTTACTGCTCTAGCGCGATGGACGCACTTGGCTTCAGCAGCAACCAGAGCGAGGTGAGTGAGGTGTCGGATGCGTCGAAGGCGTCAACAAAAGGCACCAAAAAGGAGCGTAAGGCCCTGAAATCAAGGAAGGCGAGGGAAAGACGCAGCGAATGGTCCGACGAGGGAAGGGTGAGCAAATACGCTGCCATGGATGCTGCCGCCGATGCCGCCCACTCTGGCGCTACCCCTGCCACCGCTGCTTCTGCCCCCGCCACCGACACCCGAGTAAACGCCGTCCAAAGCTCCACCGCCGGTTACGCCAAGCGTTCCCGTTCCGATTCCACCGCTTCCGGCGTTTCCGCCGCTTTCGCCGCCTTATCCGGTCTCGCGTCCACCCGTTTCGAAGCCGTGTCCGCTCCTCCTTCCGCCGTCGGTCCAACTGCTGTCACGACACGTAAATCGCTCACCGACACGCTTGGTGAGTGTTGCGCCGGCAGTTGAGTGCCGAAAACGCATCAGATGCATCGCTGCACGAGCTTGCCGAAATTCAGCGAGACGTTAAGGACGCCGTGCTGCACGCAGGGCTGGAGCCAGCTGCAGCCATGCTAATATTGGATGCTGCTGCGAAATATGACGCATTAGTGGCAAAGCTTGTGGTACACGGTGCGGTTCTGGAGGGAAGGATGGAGGCGATGAGTCTGACTCCAGCCACGCCAGCGCAACCGACCACGGTCTTTGTGACCCCTGCCGCGTGCGCTCCCACTGCCGCTCCACAAGCCACGAAGGCAGTTGAGACCTGGTCGGCAGTAGTCACCAGCTCAGGCGCCAACTTGTCAGGCAAACAAGTGGCCGAAAAGATCTTGAAGGAGGTGGCACCATCGCTTGGCGTCCGCGTGCACGAGGTGCGTGAGCTGAAGCGTGGTGGTGCGGTGATCCGTACACCCTCAGCCAACGAGATGAGGAAAGTCATCGCCAACACCAAGTTCACCGATGTGCGACTCAGTCTGAGGAAAAACGAAGCACTTCGCCCAAAGGTCAGCGTTCTGGATGTGGACACCAACATCTCGCCGGAGGAGTTTATGGAAGAGCTGTTCGCAAACCACTTTAAGGAAGAACTAAGCCCAGCTGCGTTCAGGAGCGCGGTTCATTTGGTGACCAAGCCATGGTCCGTCACGGACGGCCCCAGAGTAAATCTGACGCTAGAAGTGAACGATGAAGCGCTTGTCACGCTTGACAAGACCGGACGGGTGTATGTAAAGTGGTTTGCTTTTCGATGCCGGTCGCTCGTCCGCACCTATGCCTGCCACAGGTGTGTCGGGTTCGACCACCAGATTGCTCAGTGCCGCTTCAAGAGCGAAGTCTGCCGCCAATGTGGTCAGTCCGGTCACACCGCAGCAAAATGCACTAGCCCGGTGGACTGCCGGAACTGCCGCTTTAAGGGGCTCCCCTCGGGGCATTACATGCTCTCGGAGGTATGTCCGATTTACGGTGAAGTGCTAGCGAGGGTGCAAGCTAGACATTAATTTTTAGCTTCATCCAAGCGAATTGTGGCCGTGGCCGAGCTACTAACATCGAGCTCGGAACCCGCATGCGGGAATCTGGCCACAGCTTCGCTCTCGTTCAGCCCTACGCAGACAAGGCTGGACGGATAGCGGGCTTCCCAGCGGGAATGCGTGTTTTCGCGGACAGGCGCTGGAAGGCAGCAATCGTTGTGGATGACCCAGACGCCATCTGCATGCCGATAGAGCCGCTTAGCACCGACTTTGGCGTATGCGTGAGTGTCACGGGAAAACTTGGCTCGTTTTTCTTGACCTCCGTGTACTGCCAATTCAACACCGAACTGGAGCCGTACCTTAGGTATCTAGATGCGGTGCTACTGCAAGCCAGTAGCATTCCTGTCATCTTCGGACTCGACGCAAACGCAGTATCCCCCTTATGGTTCAGAAAGCTCTCTGAGCTTTCTCGGAGGCAACTGAACCATGAGCGCGGCAAGCTGCTTGTAGATTGGATTCTTGGAAGTCGAGCCGGGGTACTTAACGTGGCCAGTGATGTGTACACGTTCGATAACCGCCGAGCACAAAGCGATATCGACGTGACAATCGTCAGCGCAGCAGCGTCTATGTGGGTTACATATGACTGGAGAGTGGACGAATGGGACGTCAGTGATCACAACATTATTACTGTTGTGATTACTCGTGACCCCGAGAACGCAGTTGAGAGCTTTGCTCCTGTGCCGTCCTGGAATCTCGCGAATGCACGCTGGCGAGTGTTCGGTGATGAAGTGGCAAGGCTTGCAGCCGAATTGCCAGAGGTCCAAGGAGCAACGCCGTTGGATTCCCAAGTGTCCACACTGCGCACTTTAGTGCACGATGTGTGTGACAGAGTTCTTGGACGCAGATCTCCAAGAGCCCCACGAAAAGTGGTCTGGTGGAATGCCGACCTTAGTACCAAACGCCAAGAGGTCAAGAGACTGAGGCGAAAGCTCCAGAATGCTCGTCGACGTGCCCACGTTGATGATGCCGAGCGACTTGCTATTGAGCTACGGATATCCGTTGGCCAGTACAAGAAGCTAATTCTGTCGGAGAAGGAGAAAGATTGGCGCCGCTTCGTGGGACAGCAAAGAGATGATCCATGGGGGCATGTCTACAGGATTTGCCGAGCACGCAAGAAGAGCATCGAGTTTGGGTGTCTCAGATCGAACGGCGAGCTGGTCGTAACATGGCACGACTGTGCGGGATTGCTCCTCCGCAATTTTTTCCCGGTTGCGGGGTCGACTACATCCACGGCCGTTACGGACGTCCCACCGCCACCGCTCGATGCCTTCGAGGTGGAGTCATGTATCGCCAGGTTGAAGAGCAGGCGCTCTCCCGGCATGGACGGCATCACCGGTAGGATATGCAAGGAGTTGTGGCATGCCATTCCTCAGCACCTCACAGCGTTGTTTTCCCGTTGTATGGAACGAGGCTACTTTCCCAACGAGTGGAAACGCCCACGAGTGGTTGCGTTGCTCAAGGGGCCCGATAAGGATAGGAGCGATCCGAGTTCATATCGCGGTATATGCCTGCTGCCAGTCCTTGGCAAGGTGCTTGAGGGATTCATGGTGAACCGGATGAAGGATGTGCTACCAGCTGGCAACAGATGGCAATTCGGATTTCAACCAGGACACTGCGTGGAAGATGCCTGGAGGCACGTTAAGAGCACGGTAGAAGCCAGCAGGTCGAAGCACATCCTTGGAATCTTTGTTGATTTCAGGGGTGCCTTCGATCATGTTGAGTGGAATGCGGTGCTTAGAAGACTTGTCGACGTTGGATGCCAGGAAGCCAGCTTATATAGAAGCTTCTTCTGCGGCAGGAGCGCAAGTATCGTCAGCAGGCATGGAGAGCACACTGTTCCGGTGACAAGAGGTTGCCCACAGGGCTCCATCAGTGGCCCAATCATATGGAACCTCATGATGGACGTGCTTCTCCAGCGCTTGAAGCCACTCTGCCCGCTCAGCGCATATGCAGACGACTTGTTGCTTCTCGTCGAGGGAGATTCACGAAGAGTCTTGGAGGAAAAAGGAACGGAACTGATGTCCATCGTAGGAGCTTGGGGGAACCAGGTCGGTGTCGCAGTCTCCATCAGCAAATCGGCCTTGATGCTACTGAAGGGCAGTCTGTCACATAGTAGGCCGCCGGTGGTACGGCTTGGTCAAACAAGCCTGCCATATGTCAATAAATACCGGTACCTGGGCATCACAGTCAGCGAGCGGTTGAATTTCAACCTGCATATCGCGTCTTTACGCGATCGGCTGACTGGAGTCGTTGGGGCTTTGGCACGCGTACTGCGGGTCGACTGGGGTGTCAGTCCCTGCGACAGGCGGACCATATATGCCGGACTCATGGTGCCTTGTGTACTATTTGGTGCTTCAGTGTGGTATGACGTGGCGATGAGCCAAGTGAGAGCCAAACGCAAGCTGATGTCATGTCAGAGGATGATCTTGTACGGACTCCTGCCGATCTGCCGCACAGTATCCACTGTCGCGATGCAGACCCTTGCTGGGGCTCCCCCGTTTGACCTTGCTGCCATGCGCTTGGAAGTTAAGTTCAAACTTAAGCGTAACTACCCGTTGAAGGATGGCGACTGGCTGTTCGGTCAGGACTTGGCAGGTCTTGACTGGAGGCAGAAGATAGCGCTGCTGGACGAATGCTTGTTGCGAGAGTGGCAGCTCAGGTGGGATGGTGCCAGTAACGGACGTGTTACACACCAATTTTTCCCGGACGCAAGCTTCGTTTTCAGCAGGCGAGACTTCGGTTTCAACCTACGCGCTGGATTCTTGCTGACTGGCCATGGGTCGCTGAATGCAAATCTGCATGCAAGGAGTATCAGTACCTCGCCAGCATGTTTGTGCGGCGCGTCGCTTGAGGACTGGCAACATGTGCTATGTGTGTGCCCGCTTTGCGGAACCTTGATGGACTTGGAGTTTTCCTAGAAAATGGCGTCTGGAATGTTGCTGGAGTGACGGAATCGCTGGAGAGGATGAAGCGGCTTGGATTGTTGCTGACGCTGCGTTCGCAAGGCGTTTGCAGCTGCTGGGTGAGGTGTAAGGCTTCCAGTTCCGGGTTATAACCAAGACTGGTATCACCTGTGTGGTTGGCGGGCAGGAGAATATCCACCACAGTATGTCACCGCTTGTCGTACGAGGCGACTAAAAGTGACACCCTCCTGGTGTCCTAATTCCGAGTCTGTCGGGACTGAAATAGGGAGGCCACACGAGTCCTTTAGTCGGTACCACGGGTTGAGTTTGTCTTCCAAGGCAACTCATTGAGGTAGGCCCCCTTGTGGGAGTATTGTGGTGGTTGTGTTTTCGCTGATAGTTGCTAACCCTCACCAACTGGGATAATGCATACCCGAACAGTGTGTATTTTAAAACTGGTACCGTTAAAGGGGCGTTAGTTGGCGCTTAAACCAGACTCGCTGTGCCATATCCTCGGATATACGTGCACCGTGGTTTTAATCCTTAATGGAACATGCCACGTTAAACAAAATCTATAGAGATATAGTCCGCTTGTCCCGGGGTCCATACTCGGCGTGATTTTAGTCTCTCGGTTGTCCCTATGACTAACTCATCTAGCCATCCTTCCCATCCCAGAACGCCTTCTTGCTCCTTTTCTTCGTCGACATCTGACTCGGGTTCGGTCGCGTCGTTGGGGCTCACTTCCTCTCGTGCTTTCATTAACGTTGTTGTTGTCACCACCGTTTGCACCACGTAGAAGCCTTCCAACGTGTCCGTTATCGTGTCTTCATGCACGTATTTTGTTATGGGTGGTCCGTTCGCGCCCCAAGCCTCTTCCACCTTTGGAATGGGTTTTATAAAATTTTTCGAAGCCCCTGTGTCTATCAAAAGTCTGATAACTCGCCCTGCAACCGTTCGTCAAATAAACGGAAGCAGGGAGCTTCCGCTAAAGAATTAACACTTTCGGACAAATCGTCTTCGACTTTTATCATTTCATGCTGCGACCGTGACTCGTAGTCATCGCTACTCTCGTCTTGCGGTAGATGATTTAGGTTTTGTTGGGTCCTTATAGATTGGTCCCTATGACCTTGGTTTTTTCTATTTCTTCGTCTAGTTTTCCTAGTGCGTGAGGATGGATCTACCTCCATCGGTTTCAACTGCAACTCCGTCACAACGGCATCCGGCGCAACGACGTTGTCAGCAAACACAAGCTTGCGCGTATTAACTTAGATAAAGATATGTACAAAGTTTCAAGTCTCTAGGTTGAAGTGTGTGGAAAAAAGTTGCGTTCATAAAGACGGACAGACGGACGGACACCATGACGGAATTTACAAACCCAATATACTCTTTACCTTCGGTATCGAGTATAAAAATAATAATCAAGAATCTAATGCGCGATCCTTTTGTACAGTAGCTATTTAGCCGGGGTACAGATCTCAGTCTGTCCACGGCTCACGTCACAAGATATTTGTATTCAATATCAGGGACGCTCATGAAATTAAGGTAAATGTCGCGACGTTCGTTGGATAGCGCAGAAAGCAAGCGCCTCGACGGCTAGGGGGCATACGAGGTCGACCTTCGTACTAAACTTCCTGATCGCGCAGCGGCGCTTTCGTTGGTTGAAGGTGCGGCCAGCCGTTTTATTTGACACATTTATGGCCTACGCCCTTCTTATTACAAATAACCTCAAACAAAACGCATGCGGGTTTGGGGTTATTTCGCTTTCTTTTATTCTTCTAACCTTTCCACGATACTTACACTTCTGTCTTTCTGTTCTTATTTCTAATTATCTTCCCGTGCCGTTTCTTTACTTTTCCGCGATCGCGTCCACTCAGTTGCGTGCTCTCGTTTTAACTGCCTCGCCGGTCTCGCACTTGAGGTCAGCGCGCTCCTTTTCTGCCCTTGCTCGCGACAACTGGGTCGCGTGTCGCGAATACGCCCTCGCTCTTTTGTCGGCGGCTTCGCGGCCCGGCCCTCTTGCTGCGCTGCGCTGCGTTGCTTAGCCTATTCTTTCCTCTGCTTGCGCTCGCGTCTGACTTACATTAATTTACTATACATATCTTGCAAACAACGCTACTCATATTTATTTATCTGATGATAATAAATCGAAAGCAATAGTAACGATTCGTACATAATTCAGTAACAAGTGTGTAACTACTAATTCATAAGTAAGTTCGTATTTCAGCATAAGTATGTAAGTAATGTTTGCATCACGTAGAAGCCTTCCAACGTGTCCGTTATCGTGTCTTCATGCACGTATTTTGTTATGGCTGGTCCGTTCGCGCCCCAAGCCTCTTCCACCTTTGGAATGGGTTTTATAAAATTTTTCGAAGCCCCTGTGTCTATCAAAAGTCTGATAACTCGCCCTGCAACCGTTCGTCAAATAAACGGAAGCAGGGAGCTTCCGCTAAAGAATTAACACTTTCGGACAAATCGTCTTCGACTTTTATCATTTCATGCTGCGACCGTGACTCGTAGTCATCGCTACTCTCGTCTTGCGGTAGATGATTTAGGTTTTGTTGGGTCCTTATAGATTGGTCCCTATGACCTTGGTTTTTTCTATTTCTTCGTGTAGTTTTCCTAGTGCGTGAGGATGGATCTACCTCCATCGGCTCGGGCGCCCGCCCTTGGGATTTTTGGTTGTTATATCGCTGTTTCGTACAATTTGGTTTTTGCTGGTCATCTTTGCCTCTTTGATTCTTCTGGTAGTAAGGATTCCTGTTTTGCGAACTATCCTCTTTTCCCTGTTGGGCGTTCTGACGCCAGTTGTGAATTTGGTTTTTGGGGTTTCTCCTCAAGGTGTTTTGCAACATTTGCTGCAAGGATGCCTCTTTCATTGCTTGATTCGGCCTCTTGGGCTAAAGCTAAGGCTGACAGGAGGTCTGTGAGTTGTGCCGGGAAGACTGCCCACTTCAGTGACTTTTTCAGCCCGAAAACATGAAGTGCATCACTTCTAAACTTTTCATTTAATACAGCCGCTGCAGCGGAATCTTGTGTCATTAATGTTTTATTTGTTAACAAGGTGAGTTTTCTCTCGATCTCATCAAAATACTGTAGCAGTGGCAGGCTGCCCTGCTGAAGCGTGCTTAGCTGCTGTTGAATTACATGTACCGGTGTCTTGTCGGCGTATGTGAAATCTAGCCTAGCAATAATGGCTTTAAAATTCAACACTGTGTTGAATGAGGCCAGCACATCATCTGCTGGTCCTCTTACTTTATTTCTTATTATAGCAACTGCCTGATAATGTCTTGAACTGCCGTATTATGGCTTGAACACCTTGTAGGCAGCAGAAGTGGCTTGCCTCCATGAAACATAGTTCCCTATTTTCCCGTCAAACTCGGGGACGGACTTTATAATATCTAGGGGTTCGTCGCAACGGACCCCTGGGTCGATTGCTATTTCGTGGAAAACTTCTATCTGCGGTGCAGAGACACTAGTTTTATTAAGCTGGTCTGTTAGAGAGGCTATCTTTTGTTTAAATAAGTTGGCTTGCTGGTCAAGGGCTGCTTGAACCTTTCCCTCTAAAAATGCAATTTGATCTGCATTCATTTTTCTTGTTTCTTCTAAAGACCGCTGTTCTAGATACGAAGTTATCAATTTGTCGCCACTACTGTCGTCCGCTTTGGTTTGGTACGATATAAAAACCGACCGTTTCTGAATAAATTTTAACTCTGACTTATCAAAGGTTTTCTTACACTTTATTGCAACAGGCAAAACCTTGTTTAACTTAATTTCAAAAATAATAACATCTCTCATTAAACAGCTCCCATAATTTTATTATATTTATTTGAATTGTAAGCAAATGAACATCACACTTACATTTTAAAATATGCGTTTAAATCAAATGGTGAGGTGGCCGCTGCGATACGTTATTTTCCAGTTAAATATTGCCAGTCGGTCGTAGCTGTTGTTGTTGTTGTTGCTGTAACTCGCTCAGCTCTTTTGATTGGGGTTTTATTTTATTTTTGTTGTGGTGTGTGTGTTTTTTTTATTTTTATGATATTTTTTCACTACTTTGTTTTAGCACTCAGTTTAATTCAATTTTTTAGGCACAAAATTGCTTCTTTTGACGTTGTGAGTTTATTCACTATTGTTTTGTTATAACGTTCAATTTATTGTTGTGTGTTTTTGCTTTATTTGTTGATGTTTAAGTCACAAAATTTTATTGACATCGTGAGTTTATTCACTTTTGTATTGTATTGCTATAACATTCACTTTATTGTTTGATATCGCAACTTTTCTGCGTCTCGTTTTTATTGTTGTTGTTCAAGCTCTCGCTGAGTGTTTTATTCACTGTTTGCGTGTGCTTAGATTTTTCTCTATGTTTTTTGTTTTAATTGTTGTTGCTTGAGTCACAGAAATATTCTCATTGAGATAGTTAGTTCTATTTACTGTTGTTTTTATTGTTCACTTTATTACACCGGGGCTCTTATCGTTAGCTTAAGGAGTTATTACGGTTAGCGATTGAACGATCGCTTGTAAAACAATTGGGTTTTTTCCGTTGGAGCGCCAATTATAAAAGGACCAATAATTATTGGTTAAGTGTTTTTATTTATAGAGACCGTTTTTGATATAGTTCGGCTGGAATGTCAGCAGAATGCTGAGTTGGCGTCTCCAGCGGGCGATCAGGCTGCTTGCGCGTGTAAGTCTCTAGCTTGCGCGAGTGCGTTTCTGGTTTCAACTGCAACTCCGTCACAACGGCATCCGGCGCAACGACGTTGTCAGCAAACACAAGCTTGCGCATATTAACTTAGATAAAGATATGTACAAAGTTTCAAGTCTCTAGGTTGAAGTGTGTGGAAAAAAGTTGCGTTCATAAAGACGGACAGACGGACACCATGACGGAATTTACAAACCCAATATACTCTTTACCTTCGGTATCGAGTATAAAAATAATAATCAAGAATCTAATGCGCGATCCTTTTGTACAGTAGCTATTTAGCCGGGGTACAGATCTCAGTCTGTCCACGGCTCACGTCACAAGATATTTGTATTCAATATCAGGGACGCTCATGAAATTAAGGTAAATGTCGCGACGTTCGTTGGACAGCGCAGGAAGCAAGCGCCTCGACGGCTAGGGGGCATACGAGGTCGACCTTCGTACTAAACTTCCTGATCGCGCAGCGGCGCTTTCGTTGGTTGAAGGTGCGGCCAGCCGTTTTATTTGACACATTTATGGCCTACGCCCTTCTTATTACAAATAACCTCAAACAAAACGCATGCGGGTTTGGGGTTATTTCACTTTCTTTTATTCTTCTAACCTTTCCACGATACTTACACTTCTGTCTTTCTGTTCTTATTTCTAATTATCTTCCCGTGCCGTTTCTTTACTTTTCCGCGATCGCGTCCACTCAGTTGCGTGCTCTCGTTTTAACTGCCTCGCCGTTCTCGCACTTGAGGTCAGCGCGCTCCTTTTCTGCCCTTGCTCGCGACAACTGGGTCGCGTGTCGCGAATACGCCCTCGCTCTTTTGTCGCCGGCTTCGCGGCCCGGCCCTCTTGCTGCGCTGCGCTGCGTTGCTTAGCCTATTCTTTCCTCTGCTTGCGCTCGCGTCTGACTTACATTAATTTACTATACATATCTTGCAAACAACGCTACTCATATTTATTTATCTGATGATAACAAATCGAAAGCAATAGTAACGATTCGTACATAATTCAGTAACAAGTGTGTAACTACTAATTCATAAGTAAGTTCGTATTTCAGCATAAGTATGTAAGTAATGATAAGCGATAAGTATTTAAGTAATAATTCATAAGATTCGTATTTCAGCATAAGTATGTAAGTAATAAGTATTTAAGTAATAATTCATAATAGTCTTCTTTGTTAATAACTCAATGTGTGGGAGGCTCGCGCCGGGCCTACCTCACACTTTATTCGATAAAAAACCTCATAAGTTAAACATAATAATAAAAAAACTACAATTTGAGATGAGTAGACGGGAAGTAGTGAAGGATAACATGCTCCTGCTCGTAAAAAGTTTAAACGCAAGAGAATTTTTAATGAAGAGGATCGATGACCATTGGCAGGCAGAATTAGTGGAAGAGGGAATGTACAACTCGTCTAATACAAGATGTCGGTTTTTATTGCCATTTGTTGATACGTTTTCCAAATATGCGTGGGAATTAGCATTGAAAACAAATTTCGGAAAAGAAGTTACAAAAGCGATCGCGGGCATTTTGAAATGAAAAAAAGAATTCCTAAGAATTTACAAACGGATGATGGAAGCAAATTTTAAATACTGATTTTTAAAACTTGTGAAAAAAAATATAACATAAATCAATACTAAAGCTTTAGTGTTCGTAAAGCATTAACTAATTAGCGTTTTAATATAACCTTTAAAGAACTGCTTTCGAGAAAGTTAAGCTTCAACGAAACATATAATTTGATCGAAATGTACAGGCAGTTGACTAAAGAGTACAAAAATCAATACAATAGAACAATAAAAATGTTTTCTGATAAAGTTAATTCATCAAAAGAACAGAAATTTCTAAAAACTGTCTAAAGTCACTTAAAAACCCTTGTTGGCAGTGAAGTTAAAGTAAATGATCTAGTGCGTATAATGCGGGCGGTATGGGGGGCGTGGCATTCGAATTTTTGCTGCAGATCTTTGGGGGTCGTCAATTGCTATCCTCATACTTAATTTGGTGACTCTAGCTCAAAGTAAGTGATAGGTGTGGGATTGTGGCTGGGAGTGGTAAAGGGGGCCGTGGCATCCAAATTTTTGCTGCAGATCTGAGTATGATGTCAATTGCTATCCTCCTACCAACTTTGGTTACTCTAGTTCAAGGTTAGTAAAATATGGGGGAATGGGAGCTGGGGGCGGTATGGGTGCGAAAAATGTGGATTTATCGATTTTGAGATATCGAATTGATCGATTGGCCAGCCTCCCCAGTTGAAGTAAAACCACAATCTTGACACTTTTATGTACTATGCCATAGATAAAGACATTTGCAAAGTTTCAAGTCTCTACCTTGAAGGGTGTGGAAAATAAGTGCGAACACAGGGACGGACAGACACCATGACGGACATTGCACAAACCCAATACACTCTTGACTTTCGGTATCGAGTATAAAAACTAATTTAAACGCATGCATGCACTCCATTATATATATTAATGCACGCACACAATTAAACAGCGCTCTCATTTTAATTTGAGAGAACATGAGTAACTGCCCAGTGGCGCACAGCATAATGAGGCCTGGCCGCAGTATGCATTATCGCTACAGTAAAAGTAATGCATTACACTTGCCAACTTTTGTGTGCACAGTTGTAAGCTGGAAAAATTTACCTCTACTTTTCGCTGACTTCGAAACGACGCGAAGCGTTCGTGAAGTAAATTCCGCAATCTTGTCTTTGTGTTAGTGCGTTCGTGAATTAAATTCGATAATCTCGTCCATGTGCTAGTACGTTTCATCGAATGAGTAAGAAGAAGATCATTAATATGTACATTTATTTGCGTGCAGTTGTGTTCTTTGCCGCGTGTCAAAAGATTTACAGAGCTGTGAAAAAGTATTAAAAGTGGACCAATACAGGAAAGTATTATTATTAAAACTATATTAATTAAAACAAACATTAACATTATAATATTATAAATATTAAAAATATACATTTACATTATAATCAAAATATACTAATTGTTTTAAATGTTCTGATGCTATCAAAGCAGACGATTTTAATGAGCGTATCTACATTAAACTTATAAGGCAAGCGTTCAAAACGCACAAGGGTCGTTTGGCGAAAAAAAATACGACATTTAAAGGCCTGTACGCAGATGACCGTACAGCGTACGGACCGTAAAAACTTCATATAAAAAAAATGGTCTCGTACAGCGTACGGCTCGTAATAACATAACGCAGTCCGCAGCACTGTTAGTTACGGGCCGTAAGGCAGTGTTGAACAATGAAAATGTTAATATGTTATTGCTTCCGTAAATAGCTGTCTGCACCTATTTACGGAAGCTAAAAGTGCAAAACAATGTCAACACGGAAGAGCCGTTTTGTTAATTTCGAGGAAGAGAGCGACAAAATTGCGCTAATTAAGGCAACGGAGTGTCGGCCAGTCCTCTGGGATCTGACAAACAAGTCGCACTCTAATAATATTTTCATGAAAAGCGCTTGGGATGAAATTGGCACCGAATTGGGAAAAGATGGCAAGTATATTGATCATAATAATCAACTTAATAATATTATATTAAATATATATTCGTATTTTCATTGCAGTACGTGAATGCAAGATGGCATGGGCAGGTCTGCGCGATAGATACAGATATAAGCTCAAACATAGCGCTTTACGGGCCAAAAGTGGGAGTGCTGGCGGCAGTGCCCTTAGTGCCCCAAAAATATGTAATTGGGATTTGGCGGCGTACATGGCTTTTTTGCCTGATTTGTCTGAGAAAAGAATGTAAGTCATTTTATTTACTTTCATGTCATTAACAATTTATGTATTTTAATTTCAGAACGATGGACTCGTCTTGTAGTGGATTCGAAGATGACAACGCGAGCACTATCGAGCCGTTGCTCATGGACCCCGATTTAGATACGTCCACTAGCTCGGCAGGCCATCAATCTCAGTATTCATATGTAAGTATATGTTCTAGCAATCCAAACAAATGCGTAAAGTCCTCAGTGCCCATATGAAAGTTTTCATAAAAAGTTGCCGGCTCCTTGCACAAGTTATCAAACTAAAAAATTTGATTGCAAAGTCAATATACTTGCATTGATTGTACACATGTATATTAAATACTTACATCTCGGGTAAATCTCCCATGTTCTGCTCTTCCCATTAAATATGGATTCACCCAAATGCGTCTCTGGCGTTTTGCTTTTGCAGCATCCCTCCCTTTTACCAAAACTGCCAACAGTGTGGTGTTGGTTGCGCACATTAAAGACAATATTTTATGCTCTTCGCTATCCATCTTTATAATAATTTAATTGATTCAAATGTAAACAAGCAACGAAACACAGTTGCTTTCCGATTTATTAAGAGAAAGTATTCGACCAACCGCCACAATATGTGAATTTTTCAACACTTGTCGTTACTGTCAGTAAAGTTTGTGTATTACGGTCCGTACGCTGTACGGGCCTTCTGCGTACAGGCCTTAACTTAAAACTAATTTTAATAACATAAATAACAATAAAAACACATCAGAACAGGAAAATGATGAGAATAATAATAGCGATTAATTAAAAATGAAATAAAAATATTGGTTGTTGAAATTGAACATTCAATGATTGTCAATGAAAACTTTATTATATGATTTTAGTATATATATATTGTTTGTGCTAGAATATAAACAATAAACAATGCTAGAATATAAACAAACATGTAGAATTTAAATTATATTTAAGAATCTTAAGTTTTCTATTCAATTGCACAAAGTTCATATTAAGTTTATACTACCCTTCCAACTTGGACTGTATCAAGCAGATTGAGGCAAATCTCTAAAATTAGTATTTTGCAGTTTTTCTCTGCGGCTACACCAATACAATCAGATTCAAATGAATATGTATATGAAATTTTTCAGTCGGTCCACGACAGCACTCTAAATTTGTTCGTAGGTCGAGATCAGCGCAGCACGGCACGCTGCATTTGTTTGCATGTATTTAACTGGCAGAAAAAGATACCCGGGTCTATAGATGTTAACACATCAAAAATTTTTACAAATTTTGGTTGTTGGTCAGCATTTGACCCGAACGATGCAATTTAGCTACAAAGCAAAAATTGACAAGTCATACGCAAACAAATCGTCCGAATAGGTGCGTCGCTCCCAACGTTCGCAACGAGACTGAATCGTAAGGCAACAGAAAAAGAGAGCGAGCAAAAGAGCGGGACTACCTTCTTAGGTATGCCTTGCGTCAGACAACAGAGCTCAAAACAAGGTATACTTAGCAAGGTAGCCGCACTCGCTCTCTCGTTCGCCTTAAATAAGAACGAAAGAGAGAGAGAGAGAG
Source organism: Scaptomyza polygonia (assembly GCA_035044585.1). Taxonomy (NCBI): domain Eukaryota; kingdom Metazoa; phylum Arthropoda; class Insecta; order Diptera; family Drosophilidae; genus Scaptomyza; species Scaptomyza polygonia. The sequence goes on from JAWNNU010000023.1 coordinate 130,163, forward strand.
AGAGAGAGAGAGCGAGAGAGTATCATAAAGTCTCGCACAAAATCATAAAGCAGAACGCAAAAACATTCGTCCGCGGAGATGCATCGCTTACAACGTTTGACACGAGACTGAAGTATAAGGCGAAAGCAAGAGGGCGACATAAATAGTGTGACTACCTTGCTCAGTATACCTTGGCTCACAACTTAGTTGAGAAAATGCAGTTTGAACAATCTTTAAGTATAAATTCTTGTTGTCACTGCCACTGTTATTGTAATTTGAATCAAACATTATCAGAAGGTACACAACATGTTTAGAATGTTAAGTTGGCAGCTAATAGAGGACGCCCACGATTTGCAATAATAGCATTTGTAGTGGAAAATAAGCTGACTCACAATCATTTGATTAACCTAAAAGTGTATCTTAACTCAGAGAATTTTCCGTACGATGATATGAATATAAATTTTATGCGAGAACGATAAGCAAGTTTTTATGACATGTAACTAAGATTTCAAACAAGCTACTATGTGAAAGAACCTGAACCATTAATAACACCCTATCAACTAACACCCCTGGAGTTAAAAGAGAAAGCTTCAATGGATGTTGGTAACATTAGAATGAGACAGTTGAAACGGGGTCAATCGATGTAAGAGTTTCGGTCGATCTAGAAAATGTTAGGGCGAGAAATGCTAAGGTATACTGCTTATGCATGATCGATTGCTAAAATATTCAGCTTTAAATGGATAAGTTCAACGCATCGTTAAAATAAAATAGTTAATCAAGTTGTAATTGATGTTCATTCAAATTTATTATTTAAAGGATTATGTTGATTAAAAAATTAAAAACATCTGATAAAATTTATATGAAAATCAATTAATGTGTTCACGTTGTGTTGTAAATTTGTAAAAGTTTAACTTTGCAACACTGCTGTCGTGAACACTCAAGTGAACGACAAAAGTCTGTAAACTCTACAACATTTGTGTAACTTAATTTGCTGCTTGCAATAAATAAATAAATTTAAAGATACCTTCTTAAAGCGTAAAAGCATCACTCCTAGAATGGACAGCATCCCAAGGAATTTAGGAAATTGAACCAATTGAAAGTTTAAAGGTTGAAATGCATTATGTGGTAATTTAAGTACATAGGCTTCAATTTATTGCAGATCTTTTGTGGCAGACATAACAAATGAACCTTAGTCCATAAGTTGGCGGGATAACATAATTTTCTCATTCCGCAATAGCCGTCTTAAGCAAATGCAAACAAGGAGAAACGTTGCAGTCAGACGCAACCGACTGCTGTTTACTCGAAACCAGTAATAAAACCGATTGCAATTGCGGATTCAGCAGGGGTGTACGCTGCCTCAAAGATTGACTGATGCAGATGGGGAAGGCAAAAAGCTATCCTCCAACCAAATTTGGTGACTCTAGCTCAAACTTAGGAAAATGTGAGGGAAAAAGGGGCTGGGAGCGGTATGGTTGGGAATTGCATCCAAATATTGGCTGCAGATCTGTGTATGATTTCCAGTGCTATCCTCCTACCAAATTTGGTGACTCTAAATCAAAGTTGTTAACATATGGTGCAAGGGGGGCTGAAGGAAGTATGGGTGGGGTTTTGGAATTTATCATTACCAATCTTGGCAACAAATTTGGTGTCTCTAGCTCAAAAGCTGTGGAAAATATAGGCGAATTTGATTTTAAAATGCAAGGTGCTGGTGAACGGGCGTGCGTGGGTCCAAAACTTTGATGCAGTTTTTTTTGGGTCGTTAACAGTTATCTTTCTACCAAGTTGGGTGACTCTAGCTCAAACC
>JAWNNU010000024.1:0-12993 GCA_035044585.1 Scaptomyza polygonia
AGCAACAATAAACGGTAAACATGGAAGCCTTTGAATGTCATTGTACTTTATATCCATCTAATAATATTGTAGAGCCGAAAACCTTGCATCTAGTGCTCTTAAAAGTAAGTAGTTTCCTAAGAATTCATTGTTAATTCTCTTTAAAAAATAAAAATAGAATAATATTATACAAAATAAAAACAACGTAACCTTAAGTTATTGGGTAATTTTTTGCCGGCCCACGAAATTTCGTCATACAGTTTTATTGTTTTCTAATAAAGTCAAATTAAACGTGTACAGTCACAGCGGCTGTTCGGCAGTTAGGTACAGGTTTTTAAGTATTCTAGAGTTAACAGTTCTGCCCATTGTTAAGCAACAACAGTGTTTCACGAACATCAACAGATTCTGTAATCACGTAAAACGGTCTAAGTAGGCTTACCGTTATTATTTATGCGAAAGCTGCTTATTGAATATACTGCCATATGTTTCTCTAGAAAAGGTTACTGTACAAGGAAACTTATTTACTTCATTGAACAATTAGGTTTAGCCATCCAATAAACAATTAAAACGTAATTTTCCTCTCAGTAAGAGAGAAAAGCCTGTGGTCTTCTCACCCAAAGGACTTTGTCTTCTTTGATGTGGTTTCCGGTGTGAATTTATTGTGTAGATATTTTGAATTGCCTTTGCTGTTGGCAATTATTTGAATGCGTCATTTCAAAAATGTAAGATTAGTTAATAAGTAAATGAAAATGTCATCAAAGTCACAGTGTGATGCATCAAACTACTATTTACACATGCTTCAGCTGTGTAGATGATAAACTAGTTGATTTTCTATTCAATAAATTGGCAGGAATACAAGCTCGTAATGTCAAGCAGAAGTAACGAATGTTATGAGCGCAGCATGCAAAAACATTATTAGAAGTTGCAACAGCCACACAAATGAATAAATTAGTTCAAACAATAAATTCGATTTCTGTGGAAAAACAATTGATCAAAGCTATATCAATACATTAAGCTTTTCAATAAATGGATAAAAGTAATAAATTTATTAAGCTGATTAATATCACTTTTACAAATTTGTTGAAACGCTTACTTTTAGTAAGATCTTCCTCTTGAAATCGTTGTTTCTTAAATTAAACGAGTTAATAAGTTTTTAAAGAATGCATGGGCCACAAACAAAGGTCTGTACTTACATGTCATGTCATTATCTATTCTTAAAATATGTATTGTTTCGAAATTAACATAGAAAAAATTAAATATTAATTATATAAGAAAATTGAAGCAATTCAATATCATTTATTTGGTCTATGTTTCAAATGGTCAAAAGTCAGCCACAGGCAGTTAAATTATCTATCTTTTCCAAAAGTATCATATAAAAAAGTTATGCTTATGGAAAAAATATGTTTCAAACTGAATAAAAGATTATTTATTAAAAACAGTTCTTGAATTCCAAAAATTTTTTGTTTATTGTGTTATTATTTAGCAGATTTTTTCCTCTTTGAAAAGGCTTTTCGTGTTGATGCCCAGTTTTAAAAGCTTACAATGTCTGGACGTTTTTTTTCTGAAAATAATAAAAATATAAAAAACAAAACAAAACCTTAAAAATATGAAAAAAAAAAATATGAAAATATCTCTGGAGTTTCTTAACCGATTTGGACGACATTTTGAGAAAAGATCTATCGTTACCCATAACACCAACCCCCATTTTTACATTTTCCAAATTCGATAGTTTTTGTTATCGATTCCATGTGTATATCGAAAACCAGAGTAGTTATCGATAATTTGAAGCAAACTTGTTCTGCTCATGGTATAGGAGAACTTATATTCAAAATCTGAAGTCTCTAGCTCTTGTAGTCTCTAAGATCTACTCGTTCATACAGACGGACAGACGGACGGACAGACGGACATGGCCATATCGACTCGGCTATTGATACTGATCAAGAATATATATACTTCATGGGGTCGGAGATGCTTCCTTCTGCCTGTTACATACTTTTGCACAAAACCATTATACCCTGATTTACCCATTTTATGGGTTCAGGGTATAAAAATGACAAAGGCTTCCAGGTAAATCTAACACGATAAAAATCTTCATGCAACAACACACAGAGCATTTTGCATAAAATGTTTGTAAGCATTTGTATGTTAAAGTTTAAGGAAATGTGACCTATTAAACAAGGAAGTTGTATAGTTTCCAATAAAAAACCATTTCATTCATTCCATAAAAAAATGTTCACAAATATGCAAATAATACTGCAAATTAAAAGTCAAACAAGCTTTCAGACATTGGCTAATGTTTTGAATGAGATAAAAAGGTACACAGGCTAATGATATAAGCCCGTTATGGGCAACAGTTTTTGGCCACAAAAGTGGCTGAAAGATTGCAGGCACATGCTCCTTAAGTGCAAAAGTTCTGCAGTTTATCGCTCAGCTAGGCGGCTTCTGTTCAAAAATGTATTTCATTAATCGATTTCAGTATTGAAAGCCAAAGTTGTACACAGCTGTCACATGCGTATGCGTAATATTCTCACGTGCCGAAATGCAATTTATGTCACTATCATGTCCTTGTTTATACAAAAATCACAGTAGATCACATTAAACGTTTGAGCAAAGTATTCTAAAGTTTGCATCCTTAGCACTCAGTTCTTTCATTCAATTCGCGGAACATTCATAACCTAATTCAAAATTAAAGCTGTTCCAGATTCATCCTTTTTCATGCACGCAAAGCAGATTATTGTCAGCTTTATTCATATAGTTTTTTTGTGAAGCTTGAACCCAACTCTTTGATATGCCAAAAAATACTTTTACTTCTTGCGAGTTGTTGATTACCGCCTTGGTGCCCCTCAGAATCGACCAAAAAAGCTTAAGCATAAATGTACTTCATATATATGTACATTCATCTCTGACACGTTCTTGAGTATTTGTATAATTTTTATTTGAATTTTGCTTAAGAGATTTTATTTTTGTTTGTTTTTCATTAATCGTTATTGAAACGCTCATACATTGCGCTATTTATTTATCTCTGTGAATGTTTTTTTAATTTTTTAGAGGCAAGTAAGAAAGAAATGTAGAGAGTGAGTGTTCAGGTTTGAACATAACATAATTAAAGTTTTGAGAAGTTAATTATGACAAGCGGTAGGCAAACTGAGAGTTAAATAGAACAGTTATTGGATACGATGGAAGAAGGTTATTTGAAGAAGCAACGTTAAGTCTGATAAACTCAACAAGAGATAAGCTTGATTTAAATCTATTAATAAGCCAGTATATATAAGCCCTGGTTCAAAATAAAATGAAGAGTAACCAAAATCTGCTCAAAAATCAATAGCAACTTTACAATGAGCATTAAATAAACTACCAGATTTGCTTTAATTTTGTTGTGCTTATTTACTTATTCTCATTTTTTATCTTGGAAAGATTTAATACGCGCTATATTTAGTATTATAAGCTTGTTCTTAAGACGTTTAATTAAAGCAACCAAATGAAACTATCTCTATTCAGTTTTAATCGAACTTGGTGTATCTTTTTTAAATTCAATTAATTATGCTGACGTTTCTTCTATTTCTATGTATTCTATTTCATTGAATTTCTAATTTCAAGATCAAGTTTAAAATTGCGGTTTTCTCTTCTTTGCCGTCTAAACGGCAAATGAACATTGATAATAAATTTTAAATTTTATGAAAGCAGCTCCAAAGTGTTTTCATGGCACTTGACGAACTTTTGCGTTAAGTGTTTACACAAATCAAGCATAATTTGATTTAAGTCCCTAATTCCCACAGACTGTTAAAATTCATGTGATGCATTTAAAATTAATGATAATCTTCTCAAATATTTTCTCGATTAAAGTTTTTGTTGCTAAAAGTTTTTTGACAAGCTACAGTTTTTATGGATCAATGACAAACGGTGAGTTTGTTGTGCCAAAAAAGTATGCCAAGAGGGAAAACGAATATGAAAACAACAGAAAAAACAAACAACAAAATACAAAATATGACTGGCAAACTGTGGCACAGGTCTGCGTCAAAAATCAAGCCCAAAGCTCTGTGGATTCAAACAAGTGACAGCTTTGGCCAAAAGTTTGTCACACCATCGTTGGGCGGTGAGGCAAGATGCCTGTTGTTGACTGTGGCATGTGGTTTTTAGGCTGGGAATCACATGTGTCTCTCTTCACGAATGATGCCACATCAAATTTATATGTGAACGTATACAGCAATGAACATAAATGAAAGGTGGCCCCCAAAAGTAGGCAACGCACATCGGATCAAAAGGTCAGCGAAGAAGAGAGAAGAAACAACTTTTCGACTTTAAGTCACATTCCACGCATATAAAAGTATATGTTCATTGAGCATACGCCTCACTGAACAGGCTATAATATAAGGCAAGTAACGGCCTATAAAAAGGTGAGCTAGCGACAGTAGCTTTATGATTGTGTTGCTTAAGATTATCTGTTATCAATGGGCTAGACCTAAGATGGGTCCCGGGCGTGTTAATAGGTCAATCAATGAGACACGCATGCAATACAAGATTTGGGGCACAGTTATATTCTTCATAGGAGCTGAGCTGTACTAATGCGTAGCGAGAATCACGAGACGAAACTTAACTTTTGCGGACGCAAAGACACCACCAAATGTCTTTTGGGCTGCTACAGTCTCAAACAATCTAGGCAAGTTGTAAATATGAGTTAAAAAAATATAAGGATACATCTGCAGATTTTGCGACATGGAAGTAAAGTCTTCCTTGCCCTTAGTAACAGAAGGCGTAGCCTTTGGTTGGCCGCACACCGGAGCCGACAAAACGTTTTGCTAACATAAATGCATTGGTTCTTATGGCTGCCCGCACACCGAAGCCAACAAACATAAAAAAACATGAGAAAACATTGTCGAATGCCGAATTTATATAGAGTTACATACGGACCACGCACACCAAAGGCAACAAAATTACACGCTTGCTTATGGAGTATCGCATAATGAATCAAACAAACAAAACAGCATAAGACAAAGCCCAACAAATGTTTTTCTTTTGTCGAATGCTGTTGGCTGGAAATATGTATGGCTACGAATAAAATATATTCCCAAACCAAGAAACCTGCAATTGCATATTATTTGTTGTGCTCTCGTTATTTTTTGTTATTTATTTGCTACGGCTCTTGTCTGATGTAAAGAAAATAACGGTGCTTTACGACCCAGCGATCGATACAACGATCACAGAATTCCAGCACTCAGCGGCCCGTCAATTTTACGACAAGCGGCGGGCCAGCTGCAACCAAAATGGGTTAAAATTTGTCATGTGCGTCCGTTACATTTCTTGCTTGGCCTGCTGGTCGACAATTCTGCAGTACGGATGTACCCAATACATTTTAGTCGATTCGTGACCTTCACAAAATTTTATGTATTCAAACAGCGCTGGAATAATTTCTTCGTCCGAACTACTTGAAATTTTGAACAGTACTAAAATTGTGTTTGGTTGTATCGCACACCGAAGCCGACAAAGCAATAAAAACAAAATGTTTGTCGTGAGATGTTGGCTTTGGTGTGCGATACCAATAAACATGTTTTGCTTGTCAGACTGAAATAGGCTCCGGTGTGCGGCCAGCCTTAGCATGGAAAAGAGGTATTTTTTAAAACAAATATGTTATCCAAATTGGGATTTAGAAATCATTGACCCATCAATGATAGTTGCTTTTAAGCAGGAACTGGATTTGATGAAAGAGCTTTAGGTCAAGAAGGTGGCACAATAGATCTTTTACTTCCATTCTTGTTTAGTTCATTTTCAATCCAGATTTTGAAATTAAGAAACAAAATTTTCAACGATTTATTTAAATTAATTTACTTCTTATGTTTATTAATACCAAATTTAACCATAATTATTGTAACGCTCGATTCATATATGTAAATAAAGAAAAGCAAAAGAAGACAACTTAAGCCTTTATGTAATCGGTAAATGAATCGATGTGTAGAAAATAACACTTAGTTTATCCAGTAAGCCAGTTTTGTGCTGAGAAATTATATCGAGTCGATGGCAACAATACAGCTAAATTAGTGTCTTGGCTGTACTTATTTGAGCGCATCAGTCAAAAACTGTTAAGGACTTCTTAGCAACGCCACTGAAAGCTACATATCCTTAAATCAAATGGTGAGGAATGACAAATTTCAACAATAAACAGACGTTCAGCAGGGATAACAAGTTGCTTACTAAATACATTGACTTAAATTTGTCAGTTCCATTATTAGTTGTTTTTGTTGTTCCAACTGTGACAAAGTTTTTGATGCCATTAAAACTTGAATACACATCAACGCTTGAAGTGGGTAAAGAAGAATTCATCGTGCCCAAAAATTGCCTGGCAAGAATGTTATATTGCTATGTCCCATTCCCCCCTTCCTCTTTCCACAATCATTAATGTATGCCACCTTTATGTGTTTGTGGCAATGTGGTTTGAAGGCGAATGCGAGCTTTCAAATGGCTTTTGCTGTATAAAGTTTTATTTCTTTAGTTTCCATTATGATTGATAGCCTATATGGCCACATAACGTTGTTTTCTACCGGCTGTTAGCTACAATATCTTGCCATGAATTGGTGTTGCTAAACAAGGAAAGGAAATGGAAGATTTACCAAGCAAAACTAAAAATGTTAATGTGGCGAGAAAGAGAGACAATTAAAGGAGCAACAAGGATAGAAATTGAGGTACATGTTTTAAACTTTTGATTTATATATTATTAATATTAATTATTTATTTTGAAATAACTGTCATTTATTGTCGTCGAATTGGTCGAAAAAATTAAATATAAATTATAATATACAATTTATAATAATAATAACTTGATTTCTTGATTTCACATTGACGCTGCCAGACAAAAGGTGAGATGGCTGCCACATAGCGGCTTTTAAACAATGGACCTGCCAGCCATTCGAAGCGTTCCTTTCAGCCAACCATCATCAACCAACCTGTCCATCTACCTCCCTGCCTGCCTGCTCCATCCGAGCATTCAACAACTCGTCTATTCGTCTGTTTGGTGTCAGGCCATTTGATATTTGCGCTCGTCGAACACTGAGTGAAATCTGTAATCTCACCGTAGGATTTGTTTCATACCACAATAGAAAGACTTAACATCATATGTTGGTGTGTAAGTCAGAGTGTGTAAAGGGTGTGAACTTGAGCAAAACTTTGTGCGTGGGTGCTTGTGATTTTAGTTGGCAATTATCCCATAAAGTGCTGCGTTTAATATGGCTTAAATGTCTTGCATGCCCTTTAAAATTAGCTGCTTGATAAGAAAACATTAAAGATATTTGAGTCAGTAATCAATTGAAACATTGTAGGCTTCCACTGTGGCCATTAAAACTTTTAAGAACATAAATACAAAATTTCTATTAAATTATGCAAATATTAAAAACATATACAGTCAAAATACCATATAACAAACTTCTGTGCGAATTCACTTTTAGGCCACTGCAATTTGGTTCAATCAAAAACTCTTTCTATATTACGAATTAACTCAATTACAAAGTAATATTTCGTCACCATGATATAAGACTTTTTAATGGAAATATATTCGATCATTGTTATCAATTATCTTTACTTTCGTTTTCGAAAAGTATTGATTAAATTAATATTTTTCGTAGTTTTTCTTGGTCCTGCAGCTCAAGCTCTGTTCTTGGTTAATTAAACTTGATTTATTATTCAGTGAAAAAATCCAATTGTGTATGCTAATTATTATTTCATAATGTGGTTAAGATCCATCCCTTAAAATTCCATTAGCGTATTTTAATTATTTTTGTCTGGCCCTTCGGCAGACCCGTTTCATGACATAAGTGACAAATTAAGAAATTATGAAAAAATTATGATGGGCGAAAAAAAATATATACATTTAATAACAAAAACCAAGTCCGGCAGGTAGTTAAAAATTAAACAGGCAAAAATGTTGCAGTACGGCGAAACCGACTGCGAAATACTCTGATACCAGTTTGGAAAAATGAGGTAATTGGTAAGATTGTGAAGCGAGGGTTTATTTGAAGGACTTCACTAGCTACGTTTTCACCAAATTTCGCGTCAATTGCTGAAAAGCTCTCGTTCTACGCATTCTCAGACTAACATTTTAGGAGGGCTAGAAACGTCTTGGGTGGGCGCGAATCCAACTTCTGATGAAGATTTTCCACTTATTTAAGTGATACTAGCTGTTAAAATGTGAGAAATAGATAGACACACCAGGATGTATCGACATGCCATCGATTTCCCAGCCAACCAGAAGGCGTAACGCCCTTATTGTGACATTTTGTCTGAAGCACACATGGACCGAGATATTTGCAGTGTTTCATGTCTTGAGCGTTGAGGGTGCCAAAAAATGTGGCGTTCTTACGGATAAACGGAAAGATGGGTAAACACCATGACGGATATTAAACAAATCCAATTAAGTATTGATAACCTTTGGCATCCGAGTATAAACTTCAATCAAAACACTGCATTGCAGCAGCACATCAATTGAATTTAAATGCTAGCAATGTAATATATTATAAAACGAACAACAAAGTTGAAAATCTCATTGATTTGCAATACTTATATCCTGAAAACCCGCACACTTGTACATTCTTAATCCTTTCGTATTGCTTCCAATTAACATGAGGACAAACAGCAAGTGGAAAGTCTCAGAAAATTTAGCTGAATAAATTTTCTTGTTTATGTGGCAAACGCGAAAAGCGGCAGCTTTTGACCGGTTGCAACAAACATGTAGAAGGCATCGAAGACAAACTTTATCCCAGTTGCAAAACCAAAATGTTCTTCCAAACGAAACCACAATACCACTACCCACACCCATATCGAACCACATATACAAAGTGCATGCGATTCTATAAAATGCAAGAATTGCATAAATTTTCAATAAACAAGTAACGACGACAAATTCGTAGGGCACACGATATCAGTGCGTGGGGCTAAAGTTTGGTGTGTTCCTCGCTGGGGACTTTTAACAGAATGCAATGTCAGTGAAAATGTAAAATTTATAGCAAGCTGCCTTTTGACACCACGAACAACAATTACAATAGCCACGGCTTTGCTTTTAAGAGTAAAGATACTCAGGGCAGGAAAAAAAACAAAAGTATCTTTTAAATTTGGTTTTATGACTTCAACTGCATTTCACATGCAAAAATTTTGTTTATTTTTGGCTTTCCGACGTGCTTTGGCTTAAGAAGCGAAACATACCTAACACAAACCAGAAATAGGACAAAACAAGAATTGTTTGGCTCTCGCAGGAACTTTGTATGCCCTTTAATATAATAAACTAACACAGTTTTCTTTGATAAAAAGCGCTGCTTTATTTTCCTTTAGAGCACAGTCTGCGTTTGGAATAACTAATAAATAATAATAATAATAACATAAATATCTATGGATAGAAAGGAATTGTAACAGGACGGTTATTTGAGATAAAATCTATATAAAAAATAAACCTATGCACCAGAAATAATTTGGAAATATATTACTTATTATTCTTGCTAAAAATATTTAAGATTCAAATAAAACAAAATGATCGATTTTATTGCAGTCTTTCTTAAAATCTATGTATTAAATAAGTGCAGAAAATGGTCTTACTCCGTTGCTTAAATTGAAATAAATATTTCAAAACATTTGAAAGTTTTGTTGCTAATTTTTTGTTTTGTATACAAATAATTAAGTTCTTGGCATTAACCTGTTTGCGAATTATTCACATGGCTAAAACACATTAAAGTTTTGAGTGTAGATCCGAGTGGTTTTAAAAATCTTTCTGTAGCGTTTATCCGACTTAAACTAAACTACTTTAAAATCCTTGCTGGCTGTTGCATACATATCTGCAGCACAATCACTTTGCATGCTTGTTGGCCACGCAAACAGAAATGTTGCTGGCCACGTGCCCCACAAGTATGCCACGTATTTTTTATACATTGCCAGCAAACATTTACTACCACACTACTGGTCGACCAGTCTTAGAGAAATGGCCATGTTAAGAGTCGTAAGCGTTGTTTCTCATCTTTCAGCCTATGAATGCTTTCTGTTTGTGTATATTTCCCATTTGAATGCTAAGCATCCAGCCTAAGCAAGTTGTTGTATCTAACTTACATTGTGTTGTCTAAAGGATTAAGTCAGCTTTATTTATCCAAACTAACTCAGAATGCCAGCCAGCGTTATAGTTGACCTCAGAGTGTTTCAAAAGTTTCTTCATGTAACATACAATAATTGACTTGAAATTGCAGCCCCAAAGTATCTCTTACTCATAGCCCATTGAACTCTCGATTCTCTATAAGTTTGGCAAATTGCATGCCTCACATAATGACGTCAGCAATTGGCTGCCTCTCAGCATGCAACACTAAATCACGCTGGCTGAGCGATTTGTGCAATAACTTGAAACCCAATGGCACTTAATGACAGTTGGTAGCCAAGAAACTGGCAAATTGCAGCTTAATACAAAAGTCTCATCAGTACAACATACATGAAAATGTATAATTTTTTCGATCGACGACTTGTAGCTCTGCTTGGTGTGCCATCCCATCACAATTGACAAGAAATAAATCAATTCAAACCCATCTCTAAACCTCGACATCGAGCCAACTTAAGACTTGCATACCCTTTGTGAATTAGCAATAACATTTAATATATATTTTGAAAACTCAGTTCTCTTGTTCAATTCAATCAGAAAAGGATCTGCGTCATAGGTGCGTTTAAAATGAGTTTTATGTTTTCAGTTTACACAAAATTTTGTGACGAAGCTTGATCCATAAATATAAAATGGCAGGAGATGTAAGTAAAGCTATAAAAATCAACTTTACAATTAACTTTGAATTTATAAATAAAACTTAAAATGTTAAGTCCGTTAAATAGTCAGCGAAACCCAAATTCAAGTTTCCCTTATTTACTCATTTGAATAAGACGCTGGGCATATTAAGATCGGCTAGAATTCTGTCATTGTATGTTCCTTTGTGTTGGTATTTGTTAAACAATTTGTCAAAGCAATTAAAATACAAACTTTGATACCAACTACGATCCAATGGATGGACGCATTCAAAGCGGCCCCTACTAATCCTCCTGCTCCACTAAGAAGGAAGAAAAAGTTGATAACAAGAAGAAATAAAAGAAGAAGTAAATAAAGTCTATTCAATTCACACCAATTCACACATAACATTTTAGGAAAAAATTTCATCGAGAAACCAAATCAACACATATACGAACAAATACACAACTTATTAATAAATGTAGCATTGCAAATACTTGAAACATAATCTCATGAGTTTGTCCAGTGGCTTAAGTTATGTGAAGCGCATCTCGTGCTTTCTCGTAAATCGTTAGGACAGCTGTCCTTGATGCTTGATATCCATTAACGACATGGGTTAAGGCGAGGGTCGAATGGGAGTCAGAAGGGCATGAGATATTCAGATATTCATGCAGACGTCCTTCTGCCATCATCTCAGGTGTCCGTCTGCGGTAAATTCCAGTCTGCTTGTGCTTCAAATATATAAATGTTCGTGCAGTTTGTCAATATTTTGTATTTGAATAACATGAGTGCAATGCGCATGAGAGCTTAAGTGGAGTTAAAAAAAAACTTTACCGGAATTTTATAACGTGCAACATGCAGTAAATTATTTTCTTCAAGAGAATGTTTGGAAAGAATTCTTGAGCTCAATCAGCCATAGCAGCCATTACTTGAAATGCATGGTAAACACCATCGAATATGTTGCACTGCAGAAGAAACTCAGCAAAATGGTAACCGAATATTCAGATTTAAAAGGATACAAAGCTACAAATATTAAGAACTTTCTATCAACATAAGATATATTATGCATTATTTACCTTTAACTAATGCAGTTTTAAAGGAAAACATTCGAAAACCTTGCTGTCAAACGCAACCAATTGCGGTATGCTCAGATACCTTAGCTTTGATGACTTTTCAAGCTTAGTTGCCACTAAATTTGTATGGTCAAGCTTAAAACTGATAAACTCATGAAAGTTAGTGATTCTATAATTTTGGTGGCAAGGGTAGGCGTTGCATTAAATTAACTTATGAAGTAGCTATCTACTAACCAAATTTGGATGTCGGAACAAGTACTTGTATTTATCGATTTTCATTTACTGGGAGTATCGGGGAAAACCAAGGAAGAGAAAGACAATCTTGATACTTTATCCGTCCAGCCAATAGATATTTGCAAAGTTACACGTCTCTAGCCTTACTTATATGAAATAAATTAAGTTTAGTTTATTACTTTTATTTTGCAATTTTCTGTACTTGTATAACAACTGTTCATGATCGGATTATATTTGTTTTAGTGGTTGAAAGATATCAACTCAACTCAGTGTCCTTAACACTTTTGGCGGAAAAAACAATCATCAAACATCTATCCTTGCTTGCAATTTAATAACTACGCACGTTACTTTTCTCACTTATTTTTAAATTTCTTAATACTATATTTTGACTGCCATTTTGTTTCTCATTTTATGTTCTTGTAGCCTATGCATAGTACATTTGACTTGAATACCCTAGGTTAGGTTAGGTTAGAGCGGTAGTGAGCAGTTTGAGACAAAAACCCCCCACTCACGTAGGCCATGTATTGGCCCATTGTGATGCCGCGTCTTGGACATAGTCCACAGACACCGTCCACCCAGACGTAGAGTGTGTTAAACCGTTTACGAGGGCGTGGTCCCAGCCCGAGGCTCGAATAAAGGACAGGATATTTTTCGGTTTAGTATCCACCAGTTGAGAGAGGTCCGATAAGAAGAAAGAACCAAGGTATCGCTTTCTGTTCTTGCAGAGAGCTGGACAGTCGCAGAAGAGGTGGGAGACTGTTTCCTCTTCCTCCTCGTCTCGGCAGCTTCTCCAGAAGTCATTGAAGGGGGCTAGAAGTCTCGAGTCCCCACTAGCCAGTGGGTTTTCCACAAGAACCTTGGAGTGTCCGTAAGTCTGTTCGGAACACTGCTTTGTTTCCCTCATGCGTAGGGCAGAGAGAGTTGCTAGTAGCTTCCCCATTTGGTCTATTGGTAGAAGATTAAGTATGTTGTCATGAGCTTCAG